>JAPKLW010002570.1:0-48233 GCA_026898455.1 Plectranthus barbatus
AGTGTTCAAATGCGATTGAAATTCATGATGAATTTATATATGGATTACACCAAAAGATTTCCGGAAAAAATCTCGAAAATATACACTAAATTGCTCGCTCATTCCAATGCACGCCGCAGATGCTCAAATTAAATGAACAATAACTTATTTGAATATTTTTGATTAAAACTAGAGGGTTTTATCATTTTCCAAAACACACAAAAGATATCAATAGATTTTTTTTTTTTTTGAGCAAAAAAAGATATCAATAGATTAGAAAAGTGGGAAGAAAATTTATGTTGGTTTTGATTTTTTTTTTCTTTTTTCGCCGTTTTCACGACAAATGATGGTTTTTTTACAAAAAGATTAACTTTTAAAATAGAAACTATTCTTTTTAAAATTAAAAGAATGCGTCATGCGATATCAGACACAATTCTTCTTTCTATTTGACATTAATTTCTCTCTGCCAATGAATTCAAACAAAAAATAGTTAATAATTGGCGGCACTCTATTTATTATTGTTGTTTAATCTTCATGCTATTAAGATGAATTTAATTTACCAGAATTATTAATGGGATGAATTATTTATATTAAATTAACACTTTATTATATTAATACTTCATTTATTCTCTTTGTACAGACCCCTCCTTTATATTCGTTGGGAAAGTAAATTTTTAATGGAAAAACATTAAATGTCAACAATTAAATCGTTCATTTAATGATTTTTGACCGTAATATATAATGTGAATTTAAATGAAACTTTTGCTCAATTAATTTGTATTTAGACTGGTTGAGATAGACTACATTTTACTTATTTGGAGTTCCATCGCATGAAATGTATAATTTAAATACGAGTTCAATTTCGTGCTATTAATGCTTTGAGATTAACAATAGGCGGTAACTATTTCTACAACTCGTTTCACCTAAATTCATACTCCCTCCGTTCCATAACATTATTCCTATATTTCTTTTTTGTCTGTCCCAAACATTAGGCATCTTTCTTAAAATAGAAAATTAATACACACTCACTAATAAAAATTAATTTTCTCTATCTCTACTCACATTAGTAAGTTAGTAACTGTGTCGGAATGAAACAAGACTAATATTATAGGACGGAGGAAGACTAATATTATAGGACGTATTTTTTTTTTCTAAAAGAGCATCTTACTTTATTCTCAGACAATCAATTGTACGAAATCATGCCTACCGCTGCTTTCAATTGATAAATATATAATCAAGCTTCATTTCTTTGTGTATATGGTCAGATAATATTAAGATTTTTCATTAGTAATATCTTGGAAACTTGGACTATTTTTTTGATAGATTGGCAGATTTCAGTAAAGCAGAGAAATGATTAGTTTTGAGTCACGTCTTTGAGGCCATGTGCCGATAAAATAATGATCATTTCACAAGATTTCTGTAAACCAGAGAAATGATTAGTTTGATATCATATCCTGAGCACTTCACCACCTCTCCATTTATTTATTTATTTAGTTAGTATTTGAAGATAAACGGACATATAGTTATATTTATCTATTAATTTACATTGATAATACATTTTTATCATAAGAAATATGCTTTATAAATAAGTCTAGGAAAATTAATTGTGTATAAGCATTATCATAATCTATATAATATACTAAACTATTGAGTAATATCAATTATTTTTTATTTTTAATATATTGGCAAAAAAGGAAATAAAATAAAATAATAATAATAAGTCGAGATTTGTTTTCTTCTTTTGACTTTGTGGTATGCTAACATATAAGAAGCAGAAATGGCTGATTCGGGAATGTTACCTGCTTCATCTCTCATCACCACCTTCTTCTACTACACCAAAACCATGAGTTGTTCATCTTCCTTTCTCTGGTTCAACCAGCATATTTTCTTCTTCCTTTTTCTTACAAAGACAGCCTTTTTACCTATTTAGTCAACTAGATCTGTTTTTTTGCATCATCATTGCTATACTACTCTTATCATTCAATTCCATCTTATTATTTATGTTTTCTATTTAGACTAAGCATCAAGCCAAGACAAGACAAAAAAGAGACTAACAGCATTTTATATCAAGATCAAACCAAAAAGTAAATTGTGAGCATCCACTTGGATTCGAAGACTACTGTCTCATTCATTCATAATGCATTCAGGAACTACACAAAATGGCCTTGATTGTAACAGAAAGATAAAAGGAAAGCAGAAAGTGCAATCTCAACCCTATCCCAACACATAATCCTTGAGCTTAGTGGGGATCCTCCTTGGACGTTTGGCATTCTCTGCAACAGGATTAATCATTCTCTCAGCTCGTATCAGGTTCTGCAATTTCCTCTCCAGCAGGTACACTATTTCCTTTGAGCAAGAGAAGGCTTTCCACATAATCATCAATATAAAATAACATCGGCTTTCCAAAGATCTCAAGATCCTTAGCCTGTTTAGTCTCTAGATTATAGGTGAAGTATAAAAATTCGAATGGGGGCCTATCCATTTCGTATAGTAGAAGAGCTTCACCATTCTTAAAGCCAAATATATCAAAGAATGCAACTTTCATATACTCTTCGTCCAAATCAATGGTACATAACTTGGTCCAAGACGCTTTCACACCATACTCTTTCATAACCCAAACATCATTAAATTTCACCACAGCAAGTGATCCCTCAATCTTGTGAAGACACAAGTCTGACTCCATTACCAACTCATCCGGCAGCAACACTTCGCCAAACACCTCATCATTGATATCAAACGTCAGAATTGAATTACGTTGTTCTCCATTATCAATTAGTTCAAAGCCATGCCAATGTATAATACTGTGCAACAAAACTTGACGCGATATGTATGGAGGGTCGCTGGTATAAAACCAAGTTTTGATATCAGATCCCCCAACACTTCTCCACCCCTCCGTCCCAATGGAAAATACCTCAGCCTGCGGCGGCGGAACACCAACACCAAAAGGATAATCATACCAATCCAGACAATAGACGAGGCGAACAACTTTGTAAACTTGATTCGCGACTCCAAACCCTAGCACAACGATTTGGTCTTCATTCGGATTCAAGATTGCCTGCGACATCGGCAAAACCACATGATTCCTAACCGAAGGGTTCCATAGAACGACGCGCGAAAACCTTCCGTTGAAGCATAGGATCCCATCGCAAGAACCCACGAATCCATGCGAATAATACCATTCGAAAGGGGGTTTGATATCCGAATAAAGGTTTATCGAAAAATACCAGTCACTTTTGTTTCTGTTAATCTCGAGCGGCAAGTAGTGATTGTGCTCGTAACGAGGATGAACAGAGAGATTTTTAGAGTAAGAGAGGTGGGCGTAGATGAAATCCGGGCTAAGGATAAGAGACCTCCATGATTTGCAGACGGTGGTGAAGCGGATTAAGGATTCCACCGGTAGTTGTAGGAAGATTTTGCTCCAGATATCTGCCGGTAAGTAGTCGGACATGGTTTGTGTTAAAATAAAATGAGTGTTCCAAATTCCAATACTATTTAAATTCATGATGAATTTTATTTTATTTTATTTTTTTTTTTTTGAGCTTCAAATTCATGATGAATTTATATATTGATTATACCAAAAGATCCGAAAAAATCTCGAAAATATGCACTAAATTGCTCGCCCATTCCAATGCACGCCGCAGACGCTCGAATTAAATGAACAATAACTTATTTGAATATTTTGATTTAAACTGCAGGGTTTTATCATTTTCCAAAACACGCAAAAGATATCAATAGATTAGAAAAGAGGGAAAAAAATTATGTTGGTTTTGATTTTCTTTTTTCGCTGTTTTCATGACAAATGATGATTTTTTTTTGTAAAAAAAATTAATTTTAAAATGGAAATTATTCTTTTTTAAATAAAAAATGCGTCATGCGATATCAGAACACATTCTTCTTTCTATTTGACATTAATTTCTCTCTGCCAATGAATTCAAACAAAAAATAGTTAATAATTGGCGGCACTCTATTTATTAGTGTTGTTTAATCTTCATGCTATTAAGATGAATTTAATTTACCAGAATTATTAATGGAATGAATTATTTATATTAAATTAGCACGTTATTATATTAATATACTTCATTTATTCTTTTTGTACAGACACCTCTCCTTTATATTCGTTGGAAAAGTAAAAATTTTAATGAAAAACATTAAATGTCAACAATTAAATCGCTCAATTAATATTTTTGACCGTAATATATAATGTGAATTTAAATGAAACTTTTGCTCAATTAACTTGTATTTAGACTAGTTGAGATAGACTACATTTTACTCATTTGGAGTTCCATTGCATGAAATGTATAATTTAAATAGGAGTTCAATTTCGTGCTATTAATGCTTTGAGATTAACAATATGCGGTAACTAATACTACAACTCGTCTCACCTAAATTCATTTTTTTTTTCTTTCTAAAAGAGCATCTTGCTTTATTCTCAGACAATCAATTGTATTTAATCATGCCTACCGCTGCTCTCAATTGATAAATATATATAATCAAGCTTCATTTCTTTGTGTACGGTCAGAAAATATTGAAATTTTTCATTAGTAATCTCTTGGAAACTTGGACTATTTTTTGACAGATTGGCAGATTTCAGTAAAGCAGAGAAATGATTAGTTTGATATCAAATCCGAGCACTTCTCCACCTCTCCATTTATTTATTTATTTAGTTAGTATTTGAAGATAAACGTATATATAGTTATATTTATCTATTAATTTACATTGATAATACATTTTTATAATAAGAAATATGATCTATAAATAAGTCTAGAAAAATTAATTGTGTATAAGCATTATCATAATCTATATAATAAACTAATGGAGTTCTATAGATTTTCCACCAATTTTTTTTAAAAACGTACAATGCTAAATAAAATATTTTAAATAAATTCATGTTTACAATTATTTATTCATTTTCGTGAGATAATTATATTTCTAATTAAAAAAATTATTTATTATGTCGATTCATCTATGTTCCAAATTTAAATAATAATTAAAATTTTTACTCAAATTCAAGTTCTAAATATTACAAATTTTCATTAAAAATATGTATTTTGAACAATATTTAAGTTTGGTGATTGTTTACATATGTGATAATAGTTAAATTAAATATATCTAAGCTAAGATATTATAAAATTTAACAATTAACATGTGTAAAAGATGTCAAAGTTATTCAATTAACATATGATGTAAATATAATGGGAAGATCAATTTAAAAAATAGTCCGTCCAAATTAAAACTTCATTTAATGCATGGAAGCTGCGCCAGTCCAATACACTCGCTTTATTTAAGAGTCTGACTCTCCAGAAATGGCAGCACTCTTTTCAAATTCATAATTTATCTAAAAAATCTTGTAAATATTTACTGAATTATTGGTCGCCCATTAACAAAGCAGTCATTAAATATCATCAGCAGAAATTCATTTATGGAGCCCGAACACTCAAATCAAATTAAATGAACAATAAGAGGAGAGAAGCATGAATATGATAAAAAGTTGGTACTAGTGAACTCTATTCAAATATATTTTTCTTAATGAGTTTTGGTACATTTTTAATATTTACTCCCTCCGTCCCATATGAATTGTCCTCTTTGCTTTTGGCACAATAACCAATGCGAGTAGAGATAGAGGAAATTAGTATTTTATTAGTGAGTGAGTATTATTTTTCCATTTTAAGTAAGTGGACAATTAAATGGGACGAACAAAAAAGGAAAGATGGACAATTGAAGTGGGACGGAGAGAGTACATAAGTTCAGCTTGGAGAGAGGAAAAATTGGTCACACAATTTTCTCATTTTTTATTTTTAAATATTTTTTTTCTTTTGTCTTGTCAAGTGATCATCCAAGGGCATAAATGGCCTAAAAAAATGGGCCACTTTTGTTAAAATCGGGAAAAACCCATCTAATATAAAGATTTCACACAACTATAGATGTCAGACTTATTTTTAAAAATTTATTAAAAAATGTTTTAAAATATGTTTTAGACGATTATATATAAAATTAGTCTAATTCGAAATTCAAAATAGACGTCAGACTTATTTTTAAAAATTTATTAAAAAATGTTTTAAAATATGTTTTAGACGATTATATATAAAATTAGTCTAATTCGAAATTCAAAATGACCAATCTGCCAATATATATAACTGCTACAGTCTTATTTTAATTTGTTTATTGACTTAGCTTTTTGGATTTATTATTTCAAAGTTTACTTTTATGTGGAAATTTTGCTGCAATTTACTTATTGTTTGTAGAGTGATGAACAATGATTTCCAACCAAAGATGAATATTGAGCAATAGTTCAAAAAAATAAGTAATTGATTGTAGGTATGTATCGCACCAAATTTGTAAAGTTAGTAATAGACAATAATTAAATAAAATGGCACGTCTCTTTTATATAAAAGTACTTGAAAAAGAATTTTTTTCATTTGAACAGAATAAATAGTAAATATTATTTAAACTAGGTCATATTCATTTTTGCGCTGGCACATATTTAACTGGAAAAACAGTACGCATTATTGGATCAATTGTGATCACACTTATCCAAGTTATACAATTATAACAAAAGGTAAATGAAGGCAGCCAGTGGCTATAGAGGTCATATATGCAATCCATCGACTTATCTCGTGCATTAACCCGTCGGCTAATAGTAGAGACCTGCAAAGAAGCATATAACAAGGATAAAAAGTTTTATCACACATAAATCATCCACTTTGAATTTTGAATTTGCTTAAAAAATCATAACTTAGTTAATTCTATGAGCCGCCTGTACTGAGTTACAAGATAAATTCAAATTCAAGTGGAAATAAACCTTAAAAAAGTCCATATACAATTCTATGAAATTTGAGAATCTTTTATTGTTTTGATTTGTCTTCCTTTCAAAAGAAACCTTCACAAATTTAATAAACCAAAACAATACTGCATATTTCTCATGCAACTGAACTGATAGAATTACATAGCATGAAGAGAAAAAGTTGTTACATAAACTACAACTTGAACATATTTTAAGAATTCCTGCAAAGTCAATTAAACAACAACATAATAATAATAATCATAGCCAAGTTACTAATTTCATAGATATAATCATATACAAGAAAGAAACTAATGTTTCTCAAAATTAAAATAGCTAAATACAACACTACTTAGAGCATATATATATATCAGAAGTCAAAATGAATGCTCATAATTATCATCATATCAAAGAAAAGCATAATTAGTTAACTAAGCATATTTTGAAACGAGAGAGGGAATTACATGGAAAATAATTAAGTCTTGCTGTCCATTGATTTAACTCTGTTCCAACAGCTATACTTGATTAGACCATCTCCAACCCGAAACACCAAACTCAAATTCAAAATGCAGTAAATATCATATCAAACAGTAATTTATCTCCATCCCAAAACACCAAACTCAAACCAAAAGAATATTCTTAGCATATTCTTTCTTTTTTCAACTTTTCAAATACTACCAATATATTTATCAAATTTACAATTTGATCCCTTTATTAAATTTAATGAAATAAGTTATTATAATATGATTAATCATTAATGAATATAAAATATTCTTAATATAATTATAAATTTAATCATTAATGCATTCTACATTTTTAATTGTGCTACCAAATCATACTTCATTAATTTTAAAACACACTTTACAATTATAATAATAATTAGATGTTAATTGATATTTTATATAATAAAATAATACTAAACATATAATTAGGTTACAAACAAAAGACCTAAAATAAATTAAATAAATAAAACTTCAGAAAATTACAAGGCAAATGTGTAAAATTGTTAAACTTCAGAACTCATTTTATAAATAAAAAAAGAAATGCAGTCATCTACAGTACCAACGCATATTTGGGGTTTTCAGGGAGAGAGAAAGTTAAAACCTCATTTTGCGTCTTAAAATGGAGATGGAGCTGGGTTGGTTGTGTAAAAACAGCAAATTTTGAGTATGCGTATGCGTATAGAGCTGGGTTGCAGATGCTCTTAGAAACACTAAAAACTGCCTCCAAAAACTCCACCCCTCCAATGATTCTCCAATTTCAACCACATTAGGCCCGTTATTTCCTTTGAGCAAGAGAAGGCTTTCCACATAATCATCAATATAGAATGACCTCGGGGTTCCTGATATCCCAAGATTCTTGGTTTGCTTGGTCTTTAGATTATAGGAAACTAAATCTCGCCATCTCCGATTTAGTTCATATGCCAAAAGAGCTTCACCATTCTTAAAGCCAACTACTTGAAAGTTTCTATCTTTCTTGCACTCTTTCGCCAAATCAATCCTATACAAGATAGTCCAAGATCCTTTCACACCATATTCATTCATAACCCAAACATCGCAAGCATTAGTGAAAGAATGTGGACCAGGATTCACCAAAGCAAGTGACCCGCCAATCTTGTAAAGACAAGACTCCATAAAAGCTTTGCCTCCTAATGCGAACACATCCGGCAGCATCACTTCACCAAACACCTCATTCCTGATATCAAACGTTAGAATAGACCTGCGGTAACCAATAGCCTCAAAGCCAAGCCAATGTATAAAACCCTTTAACAAAACTTGGCCCCAACTGAAGTTAGGGACGAGAATTTTGATATCGAATCCCGAAACACTTCTCCACATCTCCGTCCCAAGAGTGAATACATCAGCCTGAACACACAAAACATTATCATTGGGCTTCATATAATAATAAACGAGGCGAAAACCTTGTAGGCATGATCCGCAACTCCAAACCCTAGCACAACCCTGTAGGATCCTTCCGGAAAGGTGATTGGCTGCGGCAAAAACACATGATTCCTAACAGATGGGTTCCATAAAGTGACGGGCTGCAGCGAAGATTTCGTGGGATCAAAGTCGGCGAAGCATATGATCCCATCGCAAGAACCAACGATTTGGTAATCCCCAATTTTGGATTTGAAAGGGATTTTCGGATTTGAAGAAGCTTGTATCTGAAAACGCCCATCACTTCCAGCTTTGGTGAACTCAAGCGGCAAGTAGTGATCATCATGCTTGTCATGTTCGTCGTAGCAACGAACAACTGAGTGATTTTTAGAGTGAGAGAGGTGGGCGTAGATAAAATCCCGACTAGCAATGAGAGACTTCCATGATTTACAAACGGTGGTGAAGCGGATTAAGGATTCCACCGGCAGTTTGAGGAGGATTTCCCTCCAGATATCCGCCGGAAAATAGTCGGACATGGTTTAAGGTAAAATAGTCGAGTGTTCCTACAAAGACAATAAACTATTACTATATACGCATGTTAACATTAAAAAAATCTTTGCCAAACAACTTCAAATTTGTTTCTTGCTGTTTTAAAAAATGCAGCTAAAAAACATTGAAAACTTGCCTTTTTTGCTATATATCTAGCAATTTTCTGTCGATTTCCACCACTACGGAGCTGATATTAAATTTAAGAAAAAAAATGACAGAATAATTTAGAAAGAGTAGTTCAATTGAGAGAAATCAGAAGCAAGCAGGAAGAGAAATGGATTTAGGATTAGGGTTTGGAGGGAATTCAGAAGAGCGACGGCGCTACTGTAAAAAAATGAATAGGGTTCTATTTATATAGTTAGGGTTTTCAATTTACTATTTAATTTTTTTAGAGAGAAAATTTAATATGATATAAGAGAATTTTTTTTTTTTCCCAATTTAATATGCAATAGTGATGTTGTAATGGATTAATCCCGTCAGTAGTCCATTTCTTAAAAAAAAAATCATGAAGCCCGTTATGGTAAAATAAAAAATAATAACCAGCTCATTTATATTTTATCTCACTGAAAATCTATTAATATCATAATTCATAGATTTATTTACATTCAGTTAACAAAATTATTGATGATTTCGCTTGTTCAATTAATTTTAAGCTATAAATGATTGTTGAACTTATCAAATTAATTTTAATTATAAATTTATTAAAATTATAAATAATAGAAATAATAAATAATTAAATTAATTAAAAGTGTTTAGCTATAAAACATGAAAACAAATTTTGGTGCTCAACATAGCGGCTAGTAGTGATCATGCTTGTCATGTTCGTCGTAACGACGTAGAATAGAGCAGTTTTTAGAGCGAGAGAGGTGGACGTATGATAGACCAACAATATTTGCCTCAATAATGATTGTATTATTGATTATGTATATATAGAGTATTACAAGATATGAATAAATAAATAAAAGATACAAAAGAATATCAAATAATAAGATATCCTAATGAGTTGTTGAGATATCTTGTGCATGCATATCTTCATGCATATCAACTCTAATATCCCCCCTCAAGCGAGATTGTGGGAAACCGACAACTCGAAGCTTGCCACGGAAGAATTCAAAGAGAGGACGAGGTAAGCCCTTGGTGAAGACGTCCGCAATTTGATGTGACGAAGAGACGAACTCAGTTCGAATCTTATCTGCATGGACAAGCTCACGAACAAAGTGATAGTCAATATCAATATGCTTTGCTCGTTTTTGTGCCACCGGATTTTGTGAGAGAAAGATAGCACTGTTGTTGTCACAAAATAGAGAGGGAGGGCGCGGAAGCTTTATACGGAGCTCAAGAAGTAAGTTTGTTAGCCAGATGACTTCCGCCGCTGTATTTGCCATTGCCCTGTATTTCGATTCACAGCTTGATCGTGAGACAGTAGGTTGTTTCTTTGCACTCCAAGAAACTAGATTCCCTGCAAGAAAGATAGCATAACCATATGTAGAGCGTCGAGTGTCTGGGCAGCGTGCCCAGTCGGCGTCTGAGTAGGCGACAAGGCTGCATTTGGTGTTGCGAGAGAATTCCAGACCATGATTTATGGTGCCATTGACATAGCGAAGAATGCGCTTGACAGTCTGGAAGTGCTCGTCGGTTGGAGAATGAAGATACTGACTTGCTAAATTTACCGCAAAAGAGATGTCTGGACGAGTGATTGTCAAATATTGCAGAGCACCTACCAGTGATCAATACTGGGTGACATTGACGAATGGCTGACCTGCCGACTGAAGAGTAGTACCTGCGGCTAGGGGAGTGGCCACTGGCTTCGAGTCCAAGAGGTCGGATCGGACAAGAATATCCCGTGCGTATTTGGCTTGAGAGAGAAACAGTCCATCTTGTGTGTAGTGAACTTCCAAACCAAGAAAATAATTAAGCTGTCCCAGATCCTTAATAGAGAATTCACGGTTCATGTCGGAGATGAGTCGTGAAATGGATGAATGATCGTTTCCTGTCACAATAATGTCATCCACATAAACAAGAAGATATAGAGCAACACTAACCTTGGCGAGAATGAACAGCGACGTGCCTGATTTGCTGCAGAAGAAACCAAGACAAACCAAGTAGTCACTGAGGCGTTGAAACCAAGCACGAGGTGCCTGCTTTAAGCCGTAGAGAGCTTTCGAAAGTTTGCAGACATGATTCGGGAACTGAGCATCCGTGAAGCCAGGCGACTGCTCCATATATACGGGAGATGAGAGAAGACCATTTAGGAACGCGTTTTTGACATCAAGTTGGTGCCACTACAAAAAAAACTACGTGTAGTGACAATAATGTCAGTGACATTTAAATTTTTGTGGCTAAAAACACATTTTTAGTAACAATTATGTATTTTGTTACAAAAAATGCAATTTGTGACAATTTAATTAGTTGCGAATATTTATTGTCACTAAAGCTAGTGACAATAATATTTTTGTGACTTAACATATATTTATAGCAACAATGATTTCTTTTGTCACAACAAATATGAGTTGTGACAATTTTATTAGTTGCGAATATTTATTGTCACTAAAGTTAGTGACAATAATATTTTTGTTACTAAATATATATCTACTGCAACAATAAATTTTTTTGTCACAAAAAATATGATTTGTGACAATATCATAAGTTGTCAATATTTATTGTCACTAATATTAGTGACAATAAATTTTTTGTAACTAAAAATACTATTTTAGCTACAATTAATTTTTTCATCATAATATTTTTCAATTTGTGATAATTTCATATGTTGTTAGTATTTACCGTCACTAAAGTCAGTGACAATAATTTATTTTGTTGCTAAACCAATTTATAGTGACGGTAACCAAATTTATCACAATAAATTATAAATAGTGATAATTTAATATATTATAACTGAATTTGACAATAATAATATTTTTTATTATGTTTTAATAAAATTTTAAAATTTAATAAACTCCACTAGTTCATTAGTAATAATTTTTATAAGCCATTAATTTGCTTTGGTTACGTATTATCTAAAACTTTTAAATTTTATGAAATTCTATTATATTCTTTCACATATATGAAATTATATCCTACATTATGTTTTATTAAGTAATTTGATCCCCACCAACTTAACACTGTTAAGATTTTATTACATTTTTGGTTAAGACTATTATGATATTTACCCATATTAAAAAAATTCTTGATGTGGAAATTAAATAATAATTGAATATTGACTTTATACAATTAAGTAATTAAATTATATAAATATGTATATATAAGTAATAAATATTAATAAAAAATTACATTTAAAAACATTTAAAATATGATTAAAGATTATGTTACTATCTTAAAAATTATTCTATTTAAAGGTGATAAGATTCAAAATGTGTAATTAAGCTAAAATTCAGATTGAATTAAAACTTTAATCATGTATTTAAATAAAAACACACAATTAATTAAGATTATTGAATTTTTAATGAGTTAATTATTTATTCAAAATATAAAATAATACGTAAATTTAAATTGTTTAGTTAAATTATAATTTTAATTACATAATTATAAAAAATCTATGTTTAATATAAATTAAAATCTTACGTTATAAGTTTTTTTATTAAAACTTATTTTTTATTCAAATTTAATTATTAGTAATCTTATAAATTAAAAAAATTACTATCACTTCGACAAATTCTAAATAATGAAGTAAAAGTGAATATTGTGTAGTAGTTTTTTAATATAAAATTGTATAAAATTTCATTTTATCAATATTTACATTTTACTTTTATTTTTAGAATTCGCTGATGTGGTAGTAATTTTTTAATTTATAAGTTTGTCAAGATTTAAAATTATAAAAAGAAATAGATTCCATAAATTTATTAAGTTTAGATAGATAGACACAATTACCTTACATATATTAACTATCCAAAATATTAATAATTAATCACTTGGTGTAGTGGATAGATATAAAGGATTAAATTAAGAGGTAAAATGTTCGAATCCTGTTGGAAGCATTAAATATTAATTTTTTATATGACAATGTGCAGGGCACCTGATTATTCATAGGTGCGGTGCGGTGCGATGATGGCTCGGTGGTTCTAATTGCTCGTGGTGCGGCACGATGCCAGTGGATTCAGTCGATGGTTGGTTGTGGCTCGGTAGTGGTAGGCTAGATGCGGTTCAATGGTTGGGTGTGGTGCAGTTGGTTAGCTGTGGCTCGATGTTGGTGGGTTAGGTGCGATGCAACGGTTGGGTGCGGTTCAAGGCATTGCGGCTCAGTGGTGGCTCGACCGACGGTTAGGTACGATGTAGGTGGGTTTAGATGATCTGGTCAACTATGGCTAGGTATTTTAGTGACAATAATTTTTGCTACTAAATTCGAAGTTTTTGTTATAATTAGTGTTGTGGCTAAAAGGTGTTTATTTAGTGACAACACTTATTTGTAACTATATAATGATATTTTAGTGACGACAAATTATGCTACTATATTATAAAGTTTTAGTGATAATTATTATAGTAGCTAAAACATGTTTATTTAGTGACAACACATCTGTGCAACTATATCACGACATTTTAGTGACGATTAAAGTTTGTAACTAATTAATAGTGAATTAGTGATGAAAATTGGAGTCACAATAAAATAGAGCAATAGTGACGACTATTGTAGTTCGTCGCTAAACCCTTTAGCCACTATTCAGTAGCCACGACATAGCGACGACACAAAATATTGTCACTAAGATGCTACAGTGACAAAATTCATATTTATAGTGATAATTTTTGTCGCCATTATAGACCATTTTTTTTGTAGTGTGCAGAGGCCAGTTGTGGTGGACGGCGAGAGTAAGAACAACTCGGACAGTGGTTGCCTTGACAACTGGGCTGAAGGTGTGGGAGAAATCAAGACCCGGAAGCTGAGTGAATCCCTGAGCCACAAGCCTTGCTTTATATCGATCAATGGAGCCGTCGGGAAGGAATTTTGTCCGGAAAACCCATTTGGAACCAATGATGTTGACGTCAGACGGTCTAGGCACTAATGTCCAAGTGTCGTTATGACGGAGAGCGGACATTTCCTCATTCATTGCCGCCATCCAGTGAGAATGTTTGGCTGCAGATTTAAAACCACGGGGTTCCTGGCTAGATAAGAGAGCAACATGAAGATCAGTGTTAGCAAAATTAGCAACATATCGTGGTCTAAAGATACCGGCCTTGGCTCGGGTTATCATGGGATGGGAGGGCTGAATTTGGCGATTTTGGGGATGATCGGCATTAGGGTTAGGGTTTGGGTGGGCGCCGTTAGGGTTAGGGTTAGGGTTTAGGTTGGCGCCGTTAGGGTTAGGGTTTTGGATGGCAAGAGGGGCGCCGGTCGAACAGATAGGACAAGGTGCGGATGTATGGGTTCGGAATGGAGGGGGCGATGATGGGGAGAGAGGGGAAGGCTGGAGAGACGTAGTCGAAGGTGGTTCGACGAAAGTCGAGATGTCGAGGGAAGTTGGGGCTGAAGAGGTCGAGTTTGACACGTAGGGAAAGTGGGTCTCATCGAATCTTGCATGGCGGGTAACATAGATGCGCGCCGTAGCAGGATCGAAGCACTTAAAACCCTTGTGAACTGATGAGTAGCCTAGAAAGATACAAGGTAAACTACGAAGGGAGAATTTGTTTGCAGCGTAGTCCCGTAAGCAGGGATAAACGCGACAACCAAAGGGATGAAAGGAGGAGTAGGATGGGACAGAGCCGTATAGGAGCTGAAAGGGAGAGAGGTCGTCTAGAATGGATGTAGGAAGACGATTGATGATATAAACAGCTGTGCTAAAGGCATCTACCCAGAAGAAAAGGGGTAAGTTGGCGTGAAAGAGAGCTGTGAGGCCGGTTTCAGTGATATGACGGTGTTTACGCTCAGCCCGCCCCGTTTTGACTGGGGGTATAAGGACAGGAAAACCGATGGTGAAAACCTTTAGTGAGGAAAAAATCACGGACATTATGATTTGTAAATTCAGTTCCACCATCGGATTGGAAGGTTTTGATTTTACGAGAGAATTGATTTTCAACAAAGGCAGTGAATATTTGTAAGTATTTGAAAAAATCAGATTTTCGCGCTAGAGGATAGAACCAGGTAAAGCGTGAGAAATCGTCAATAAAGATCACATAGTAACGAAAACTGGAAGTAGAAGTAACATGTGCTGGACCCCAAAGATCACAGTGAATCAAATCAAGAAGATGCGCAGAGCGCTTTTCATTAAGTGAAAAGGGAAGTTTGGAACTTTTAGCAAGCTGACAAGAATTACAGAGACTACTAGATAGAGAACGACTAGAAAGGGAAATTAAACCTAATTTATTGAGAAGAAGCAGAGACTCGGGCGAAGTGTGACCCAAGCGAGAATGCCAGACGTCCATGGATGCTTGTAGGCGTCTTGTACTTGCGTTGGCAAGAAGAGCTATGCAATCTCCATCCAGAACATAGAGGCCATCTTTACGGTGACCGGTGGCAAGAACACGATTTGTGTGTCGATTCTGAATAAGAAAAGAAGAATGTGAGAAGACAACACGGAGAGGAAGATCAATGGTTAATTTACTGACAGATAAGAGATTTTTAGTGATGGATGGAACGACAAGAACATCAGATAAGACGAGATGAGAGTGAAGAGTTAAGGTACCAGTATGGGTAATAGGAAGTCGGGCACCATTACCTACAACCACCTGCTGGTTACCAGAATAAGGACTTGATGTATCAAGGTTTGCAGGACTGGAAGTCATATGTGCAGAGGCGCCAGTGTCAATGTACCAATCCGAGTGGTCGGAAGATGGAATTGAGCATCCTGCGGCGAAGGCCTCGGCAAGGTTGGAGGAGGGCTGCGGAGTATACCGTTGAGGACAGTGGGAGGCATAGTGGCCGTTTGTGCGGCAGATTTGGCAATAAGGAGGTCGTTTCTGATTTTTCTGGCCACCACCTTTCTTTTGATTCTTGGGATAGGAAGGGCGAGAGGCAGCCGGTGGAGGACCAAGGATGCCGCGGGCGGAAGAGTTGGAGGAATTGCTGTAGAAGGCGACAGAGGCCGGCGCAGGAGGGTCTAGAGAATCCTGGAACAGGGAAAAACTCTCCGCTTTGGCGAGCAGATCACCAAAAGACGGAATAGTGGGAAGGGCCATCTGTGCGGCTGAGAAGTTCATGAAATTAGAGCCAAGGCCTCGGAGGAACCAGTGGGCCTTGTCGGTGTCGTCAACAGGGCGACCAATGGCAGAGAGCTGATCCCAGATAGCTTTGAAAGCACGGCCGTAGTCCTTGACTGAGCGATCACCTTTCTTCAAGAGTTGAAGTTCGTCTTTCAATTGAATCTCCATGGTTTTGGATTTGTGACTGAAAGAGGACTCAAGGGCGAGCCAGACGGAACGAGAAGAGGCACAACCTAGGGTTTCGGCCATTGCCCCTTCGGAGAGAGTGGAGAGAAGAAGGCTGAGTAGGCGCTGATCTTGTAGACGCCATGAAGTATAGGCAGGATTCACAGTGGAGTTGCCTGTGACATCCGTAAGAGTCGTGGGCGGAGAAGGATTGGAACCATCAACATAACCAATAAGGTTTTGGCATGTCAGCAGCGGAACAATTTGGCCTCGCCGTAGAAGATAGTTGGAAGAAGTGAGTTTGATTGTGATCATGTGCACAAGAGTTGAGAGAGGCAGTGGATCAACGGCCTGATTGTGATCGGCCATGGCTAGGGGCGAAGATGATGGAGGATTAGGGTTTGAGTTTTAGGGTTTCGATAGAGAGAGACGCCACGCGAGCGTGAGGCTACGCGTGGGGGAGAGGCGTGCGGGCGTGAGGCCGGAGGGGGAGAAGGGGAGCGAAGGCTGCGGGGGAGATGTATGGCCGCACGAGCTTGAGGCTCGCGAGGGAGAGGGTGCGCTGCACAGGGTTTGCGCACGGAGGAATAGAGATGGGCGAGAGAGCGAGATGACCGTGCGAGTGTGAGGCCCGAACGACGGAGCAAGACGAGGAGGAGAAGGAGAGAGGCCTGCGCGAGCGTGAGGCTCGTGAGCGTGAGAGAGACGGCGGCCGAGAGAGAAGGGAGAAGGAAGGAGAGAGAGGCTAGGGTTTTTGAAAAGAGATCGGTGAGAAAGGAAGAGAGATTAGGTCAGGATCGCGGTTAGGCTGATACCATGATAGACCAACAATATTTGACTCAATAATGATTGTATTATTGATCATGTATATATAGAGTATTACAAGATATGAATAAATAAATAAAAGATACAAAAGAATATCAAATAATAAGATATCCTAATGAGTTGTTGAGATATCTTGTGCATGCATATCTTCATGCATATCAACTCTAATAACGTAGATAAAACCCGGGCTTTTACTATGAGAGTTTTCCATGATTTGCAGACGGTCAAGGACAGGCAGCCTTGGGTTAGGGGTTGCCGACCCCCTGCTGGCCAGAATTTTTTTTGATTATATTTCAAAAAAATTATAAGATTCGATTGAATCGTGATATAGTAGAGCCCCAGAATTTGAAGTCTGCCTCCGTCCCTGCAGACGGCGGATCAAGGATTCGACCAGCAGTTTTAGGAGGATTTCGCTCTAGATATCCGCCGGAAAATAATTGAACATGGTTTATGTTAAAATAATCCTATCATTCCAAATATCCAATATTTTGCGAATTTATCTATTGATTATACCAGAAGAGTTCCCCTAAAACTAAAAGTCTCGAAAATATGCACCGAATTGGTTGCCCATTTACCAATGTAGGCATTAAATATTACTCCCTCCGTCCCGGTTTACTTGTCCCAAATGTAAATGGCACAATAACCAATATTTAAAGTAATAAGAGAATTTAATGGTGTATTAGTGGGTGGAGTGTTTAATTTATTTATTTATTTTTTAAAAAGGGCAAAATGGAAAGAGAGATAAAATAGTTAATTAAAACAATTTTGATTAATTTTTTTAATTTTGAGTTAATTATTTACTATTTTAAGAAATGAGACAAGTAAATTGGGACAGACCAAAATAGTAAGTGAGACAAATAAACTGGGACGGAGGGAGTATCATTTATCAGCACAAATTCATTTATCCAGTCGCAAACACTCAAATCAAATTAAATGAACAATAAGTTATTCGAATATTTTAATTATAATAAATACAGGGTTCTATCATTTTCCAAAACATGCAAAAGCCAAAAGTGATCAATGGAGAAGAGGGAATAAATAATGGATAATTCAATTTGGTCATAATATGAT
This sequence comes from Plectranthus barbatus, assembly GCA_026898455.1. NCBI lineage: Eukaryota > Viridiplantae > Streptophyta > Magnoliopsida > Lamiales > Lamiaceae > Plectranthus > Plectranthus barbatus. The sequence goes on from JAPKLW010002570.1 coordinate 18,391, forward strand.
GTATTAGTAATTTTATTGATTGAGAAATTGATGAATCATTAAAGTATATTGATTACAATAAAATTATTCAAACTATATATATAAATTTAACAAGAAAGAATAGATCAAATACAAAGTTTATAAAATCAGAAATAAAATTAGCCCGTAAGGAAATAATACTTGTATTATTTGAGAATTCTCCAATTTGAGTGAATGATCTCCAACATGCCTTTTGAGTTATTGAGAGGGAAAGAAAATACCCTCACGTTTGTCAAGGCAAGAAATTTGCCACTATAAATGTATACCTTTTACAGTTTTACTTTGGATTCCACCTTTGTTATAAATGGCCATTTTTCTACTTTATTTTCACCACACTTTGAAATTATGGATTTGCTTGCATCATGATATTCTTGATTTGTAAGGAGTTGAATTTCTCATAGAGTCTTTGGGATTGTGAATGGACAATTTTGGAATTTTTATCCAATGAAATGTATGTTAAAGATTTGCCATTCCCACAAATCTCTAACTTGAACTAATTAGATGGACTATAGTCTATACATAAGCAATAAGCATAAGTAGTTGATTTAGTATTAAAGAAGAGGAATTGAGCAATTAATTGGAGGCAGAGTTTTGTTCCCTACCCTTTGTTTAATTTTAATATTATAATTCAATTTTGGATTTAATGCATGTATAGTTATCATTTTCTTTTTGGCTGAATAGAGCGGTTTTATTAAAATGCAACTTTTATTCTAAAATTTTCAATGCGCTGTGGTGAAAGCGGTGAAAGAAGGCTCAAGTCCGCGGAGAAACCAGTGCGACTTATCGGACTCATTCAGAGTACGTCTGATGGCTGAAAGTTGATCACAAAGAGACTTAAATTCGCTACCGTAGTCAGAAACAGATAGCGAACCACGTTTGAGAGACAGTAAGTCATCCTTAAGGCTAATCTCACGTGCCTTGGATCCATGACTGTACGCACGAGTGAGAGCCTGCCAAACGTCCTTTGAAGTTTTACAGCCAATGACAACAACCATTGACTCCTCAGTCAGAGTCGATACAAGAAAGAGTTTGAGAAGCTGATCGCGAGAAGACCACGAAGCATAATCTCGATTCGCAGACTTGACACCAGCGGGAGAGACGATTTCCGCCGGCGGGGAAGGCGAAGACCCATCGAGAAGCGGCATGAATTTCTGGCTAATAAGTAATGGCTCAATTTGAGCGTGCCCAAGGAGGAAGTTGACGGACGTCAACTTGATATTAATCATGTGAAGCATTGTAGATAGAGGAAGAGAGGGGAGATCGATTCCTGCCATGAAAAGAAATCGCGGCTCAGGAAGGACTGGAGAAGAGAGACGATTAGGGTTTCAGTCTAGGGTTAGGCTGAAACCATGTTATGATAGAAAGGAAATAACTTCTCATTTATTTACGTATACAAACATGAATATATAGAGTACAAGGCAATGCATGAAATGAGGAAAATATATAACAAACAAATCTATTTGAATTAAGTCTCCATATCTTTGGAGTTATTTTCCTCAATATCGTTCACATAATTAATATTTTAAAATTAGATAGTAAATACTCCATCCGTCCCACCTCAATTGTCCCACTTTCCTTTTTCGTCCGTCCCACCTCAATTGTCCCATTACTTAAAAAGGCAACTTTTTCACACTCAACAATAAAATATTAATTCCACTTAACTTACTTTACACTCACACTCCTTAGTTATTGTGTCCAAAGTCACCGGGACAATTCAGCCTGGACGGAGGGAGTATTTGATTTGTGCTACGCCTAGTTGTAATTCTAGTCTATGTTAAAACCAAACCAGTCCCACTTTTATGAAAATGTGGAGAAAAAATGTGTAATAGATGGTAAGTAATGTGAATTTGTTACAAAAAATAAATTGTTTAATTAACCTTTAATGAAAACAAAAGAATAATTAAAAACTCTTTGCTTATAGTAATATTATAGATATACAAGAAAGAGATTAGTTATATGAGAAGTAGAAATGAGTGCACATAAATGTCTTATCATACAAAAGAAATTAACAGAGAACTAGTTAACTATGCCAATTCTGAATATGTAAAACTTTGGTTCATATAATTGCTAAGAAAGCCACAAATTCGAACACTTAATTTTCAAAGGTAGTAACTATCTACGAACACTATAGATGAGCAGTTTTTCAAAATGGGACATATATATATATACCACTTGAGTTGTTCTTTCTGCAAAGTTCTTGATACTCAAATGGTTGGCATGTCATCTGCATAGATCATAGTTTTCTCTTGCGCTATTAATGCTTTGAGATGAACAACACGCAGTATCTCCTTCCCTGTTCTTGCCACCAAAATCCATATATATGTTTCTAGCATTCTGCAGACTGACATGTTTTCTAAGTTCTTCATAGTTCTACTACATTGGGTTCATCTTATGGCAATTAACCATCAAACCAAGACAAGAAAGTATTAATTCAGGATGTAAATTTTCTTTAATTTTGAGTTTGTGTTTGATCGTATTATCCGTTAATATATCGTGTTCGTGTTATTCATCATATATGTTAATGCTCGAAATTTATGAAGTTTATTTCACAAGAATTCTAGATAAAATAAGTAATGGATTGCAAAAGTAATGAAAGTAAATGCTTGATTATAGATCAAATAAGAATCCTTGATGCTTTTATTGTTGATTTCAATGTGTTTTTTAACAATAAATATAACCCTATTTATAGGGAATGAATACAGAGAAGTGGCTCTAGGCGAAGAGTCACAATTCTTTGGCCGAATGGTTGCCTCCGTTCGGTTGAACTGGTTTCATCTTTATGCAATTCAGTCCAATAATCCGGCTTCTTGCAATGTCCGAGCTGGTTTGTTCGACCGGTGTGTAGCTCGGTCGAAAGTAGCTCGATGGAACGTAGTACAAATGAAACGTTGATCGTTTCGAGGGGCATGCCTTAGTCAATATTTTTTATTCTCGGGCTTCCTCCATTGAGCTTTTTTCTTTGAGGGATCGATAATGAGCTTTCTCATTTTCGAGTCATAATAATATCTTTTTTAAAAATTTTCGTGTTTGTATCAATATTATTGAATCAAGTTTTCGAGTTCTTAACAGATTGTTTCGTATTGCGTCATATTAGTGTTGTGTTGAACTCATTATTATAGTGCGAATTTATTTCGTGTCAAAATTGTTTGCTCTAATATAGAGCAAGGAATATACATTATGTTAAACAGAAAAAAAAATCAAGTTTATAGATTGACGGCACTAATAGTTGAAATAAAAAGTAAGTAATTAGAAAAAATAATTTTTAAGTACCAATAAGTATAACGAAAAAAATAAACATATTTTTTTATAAAAAAATTTACATTAATTTAAACAAATACCCCTACATGTCCCTATGGAAGCTCGAACTCATGATCTTTTGGTCATAGGTAAAGTGCTTTCATCACTACACTCGAACATCGGAGATAAACATATTTTAATAATAACATGTGGAGGAAAAAACCATAAAATTACTAATAAATTTTAGTCTAGACCAGTAGTTGATTTTAAATGAACAATTTATTTTCTAGAAAAGATTTATCCAAATTCATCTATATTGATTAGTTATAGAACATAATATTTCCTCCGTCCTGATTTACTCGTCTCACTTTCCATTTTGGTTCGTCTCAATTTACTTGTTTCATTTCTCAAAATAGTAAATAATTAACTCAAAATTAAGAAAATTAATCAAAATTATTTTAATTAACTCTTTTATCTCTCTTTGCATTTTTCCTTTTAAAAAAAATAAATATATTAAATAAACACTCCACCCACTAATGCAACATTAATTTCTCTTATTAATTCAAATATTGATTATTATTTCATTTAAATTCGGGACAAGTAAACCGGGATGGAGGGAATATGTAATAGATTCCGAACCCTTCAGTGGGGGTAAAATGTTAATGAAAATAGAAGAGTTGCATAAGGAATATACTTTACAAGATTAAAACATAATAAGCCTAGTTAAATGTAAAAAAATGCTCGTATATATTGCTGCTGATGTGGCAAAGAAATGTAAAATTATAGAATAAAGCAAGGTTGTATTCAATAGATAATAATATTTATCCTTACTATATTTACATAGTATTGCCATATCAATTGCAAAATATTATTAACTCTTGTACAGTGGGTAGGGTAATATTATATGGGAAGGTCTTGGGTTAGGCAGACTTAAACGATTTAGGCGGGTTTTATCCATTAACCCTAGTCCAAACCCATATAATATACCCTAATTGGGATTAATAAACCTTATTTGGGATGGGTCAACCCATTCGGGTAGGATAAAACTCGCCTAAACCGTTTAGGTCTGCCTAACGCAAGTTTTTGCCATATTATATATGTTTAAATATTTTCCTTTTGAATAAAGAACAGCTAAAGAGGTGATTCATTAATTTCAGAATCAAAATTTGTTATTTCAAAGACTTTATTCATATAATATTCACAATAGAATTTATATGAAGTGACCTATATCTATATTTGAGAGAGAATGTTACTTATAATGTGAAATTTCATGGAATTGAGACGCAAATCTGAAATCTAGGTATGAAAACGAGTTAATAAAGAATAATTCCGAAATACTTCATATAAACAATTAATGAGTATTAGTCAATGGGAATCAAGCTTGAATTATTTGTTAATTTTAAAATCTCGATCTTCAGCTAATAATTTTTTAATTAAAATAAAAAAGAATTCGTCATTCAATTCGTCACCCCCAAGAAGGGTTGTAATTTGTAAATAAACTAATTGTTCCTTATAAACTATTCGGGTTTTAATTCGACAAAATTTTATTTGAGCTTGTTTAATTCATTTATCAAACAAAATTTGTTTGTTAATTAAAATTAGAATGATATAAATTATTAACTTTATAAGTATGATAAATCTTTTTAGTTATAATAAAGAAATTTGAGTTCTTGTATAAATAACATACTCCCACCGTCACATGCCAATTGGCATGTTTCTTTTCGTCACGGAAATTAAGAGTTGTGAGTGTAGAATGAGTTAGTGGGATTAATATTTTATTGTTGAGTTTGAAAAAGTTGTCATTTTCATGATCGGAGCGTTGTACTTTAAACTCCTGCCGTTGCTCCATATGCCACATTGCGACAGCAATGAACAATTCATCTTTACTCCAGAACAATGAGTTCAACGACAATTCTATCTCGAGTATAGCTGAGACATCTTTCACAGCAGCCGAATGGGATGTATCGCCTTCCCTAATTGGAAGCAACCAATTATTTAATTCAGCTTCCACTTCGCATCCTTCTGGTAGAGGATGTGTCGGCATAAGATTTGAAATAAAAGCAGACATACCGCCAGCATTCCGGATCCAGACTGAGAATTCAACAACAATATAATTAAGACGAAAATTACTTTCGTCTCTAAACGACTCATCATCCGAATCAGATGACTCCTCGTCCAAATCTACTTCATCATCGTCATCGAGATCCACTTGGCCACCATCTATTTCAGTTTGGTCGTATGGAACTTATTGGGTTACAACAGGATCCACATGCTCCTCCGCTTCCTCGTTTTCTTCAACAGGAGCCTCTTCATTTAGGTTGGGAAGTTGTGAGCCGCTACTGCTTGCACTTTCATCAACAAAAATATTAAAAAGACCTTGACCGTAAGAATCGTAATTGGTGTTCGGAGATGCACCAAAATACATCGAAGATCCAAATCTTTGAAGGTCATCAACCGTTGGACTAAAATACTGGTTCGGTGGTGGACTCATTGAAGATATGAAGGGTCTGTAGGGTAAGGGTTGTCGCTGTGAAGTCCCAACAGCAGCACCCTTCATAGTAACATAAATATTGGGCTCCGAATATAGAGCACAAAGCCTCTGCAACTCCAAATCAGTCGTCAACATAGATTTCAAAATTCTTCCGTTGCGACTTTGGGACGTATAATATAAATTATACTCACCAAATATATATTCAGCATCGAAAATCTGTTTGGTGTTGCTTCTCAAATAATTTACTGATATATTGGTGGATGGAACGTAAATCAATCGTTCTTGTCCACCAATATAGTTGCAGGAATCATCAACTGACCATTGTAGTGAAGAAAAATTGAACACCAGTTCTCCATCTTCACACTGAAAGAATGAAAAATGAGAAGAAAGAATACCGTAAAGATGGAGCAAAAAAAAAGACAGAGAAGAATTTGATTTTTTTTTTCAAATGTGAGTGTAAGAGTGAAGGACAACAGATTTATAATTCGATCTCAATTATGAGTACAGCTACATACATCTGTATTTTGGTGCAGATTTTTATTTTCAACCACTCATATTTTCGTACATTCACATGCATGCAAGAGCCTACCCATTATTATTCATAAATTGTAATAATTTTGAAATTCAAAAAAAAATTTGGGTCTGTGTCTTTACAAAGGCACCGACCTTCATTTAAAATAATAATAAAAAAAATTCGACACCGACAGTGGGTGTCTTGGTCGATGTCTTCAGGACATCGACCTATGTGGCATCGACCTCAATATACTCCATTTATAATTATTTTAAATTGAGTCGGTGTCGAAGTCGGTGTCAGACACACGATACCGACCACGGCACCGACTGTAATAACTTTTTGTTTTTTAATTCCTGACTTATGCTTGTGGTCGATGCTAAACCCTAAACCAAATTTAATATTCACTTAATTCATTTAAAAAATGGCATTAATACACGTCTGATTTGATATTTGCTAATGATTTGATCATCATTAACTAATTATCTTGTTGATTTCATGTATTAACGGTCTCTGACTGGGGCAGTGAGTATTTCTTAAATATGTTTAATATTTTGGGTATATTCATAATGTCTTTAGTGGAAATGGTTATTTAAAATATTTTCCACTAAAATTAAAACATATTAAGTAATATTTTTATCAATTAATTAATTTTATTAAATAATACAAAATTTAAAAAATTAATTGCGCCACTATCGTGGCTATTCTTTCGAGTTTAGTTTAATTTATTTATATTTCAACTAAATTGTTTAATTGATTTATTAAATAATAAAATATAACTCATCACAAACAATTAAACTATTGAAAAATAAATTGATTCAAGATACAACAAACAAACAAGATACCATGACCAGCATAAAATGACATTACGATTCATGAATGAGAAATTACTTAAACATCTTTATTATTAAAATTTTAATGTAATTAAAATGCAGTAATTAATATAATCAAGCAAATTGATGGATTAATTCTTTTCAGTAAATTAATACATTATTAATAAAAAGTTTAATAATTGAAAAAACCAAAAAATAAAACTATAAAGATAAAAAAAAATGTTGAAAATTAGAACCATTCTAACATTCCAATCATGTGAGGGCTGAATGTAGAGTGAGAGTGTAAAACACATTCCAATCATGTGAGGTCTGAATGTAGAGTGAGTTTTACTCGCGCGTGTGGTTTGCATTTAATGGGACCTACATAAGTTTTGCTACCCAGGTAGCAATTTTGCTACCCAACGTTTCTCTCTCATGCCCTCTCTCTTCCACCTCAGTCATTCTCTCACATCCATGTCAACATCTACCTTCATTTTTAACACCATAGTGAATGCTAATTGAGGGGGCGTTTGGTTGGTGGGTTTCGGAATGAGGGAATGGAATGATTCTGAAATTCACTGTTTGGTTGAAAGGTATGAGAATGAAAAAATGGAAATGATACCCAAATACTTGGGAATCACCAAAACCCTCCAAATTGGTGGGTTTCATTTTCATTCACATATCTCATTACTAAAATCATTTATTTAATATTATTTTTTTATTTTTTTATTTTTATAATATTACTCTAAAACAATTTAATAATTATATTATTATATAATATTATATGTTCTTATAATTAAATATTATTCTTTTTAATATATTAAAATAATAATATTATTATATTTAATCATCCATTTTTATTTTTATTTTATATTTTATAAAATAAATAAGAATATAAATATATTATTTATTTATTTTAATATGATTATATTTTCTTAATTTTATTATTAAATTATTTATTTATTTGTTATTTTTTTAATTTATTTTATTTATAATTATTTTCTTATTTATTTACTTTTTATTTTTTTATATAATATTTTTGCTAATTATATTATTTATAATATTATATGTTATTATAATTATATATTATTTTTTAATATATTATTATAATAATATTATAAAATCAATCATTTATTTTATATCTTAATTTTATATTTCATAAAACAAATAAGAAGATAAATAGATTATTTATTTATTTAATATGATTTTATTTTGTTATTTTTTATTATTAAATTAATTATTATTTATAACCATTTAATTATTTTATAAACTTAAAAAATTAATTATCAGAATTGAAAATGATTCCAAAACCCATCTAGTAAACCAAACATCAGAATTGAGAATGATTCCCAAATATCAAACCCATACCCATTCCCTTTACTATCAAACCCATACACATAGTGATTCCCGACAGTTATACCAAATTCCCCCTGAATCTTCCCACTAGTTTTGGTGCTTTGATGATTGCATTTAAAAAAAAATAAAAAATGAATGAATGAGAGATGTGTGTTACATCCTGCGGTCCTCTTCCTGGAAGGACAACAACTATTTGTGCCTTGAATCTTCCTTTGTACAATATGGTATTGTTGTTAGTTGTGTAATTATTGATTTATTGCTCATTAAAAGTATCTACACGTTGACTTGACGTTGACACTACTAACAAATGTGAAATATTGACTTTCATCTCCTAATGGGAACGTGCTTCAACTTTTCTTTTAGAATAGAATTATGCATGCAAGAGGAAGTTACACACTTAGCTGCTTAAAGCCATGACCAAGATTTAAATCTGAATAATATATTCTGCTATTTGTTAAAGCCTTCAAAACACTTATTGTGCAATATCACTAGAGCATTGACATGCCCTTCGAATGCAAGTTATTAAGTTGAATACTATATTCGAATGCAATTTTCTATGCATTATAAAGAATACTAAGATCTTCTTGTTCTTTATTTTGCATGACCGCTTGAGTGAACCACGAAGAACCCCGACGAACATCACACCGGGGGGGCTCAACAGAAGGATAAGCAGTGCAAAATAAAAAAATAAAAAAATCCTGGCAGTACGTGCTTAACTACGAGTGGCACCGTTGCGAGGGTTATCTTTATAAAGATTCAACCTCAAATTGCATAGTCGCTCGAATTAATCTCGGCACAGTGCTTCCACTCTGCCAAATATTATGGACTGGATCCATCGTATCCTACCAAATTTGCCCACGTGTAGTACGAAATTGGCTCTACGCCAAAAGATTCAGGGTCGCAACGTGAAATCTTTCTTGGGGACATTCTCGAAGCATGTCGCTCAGAGCCCCACCTCGTTAAGCACGTCTACTGCTTCGAGACATCTTTCGACTAATACGAGAAAGGGTGGCAGTCACGCCTTTCACTTTCATGTCGGGGGCGAGTTGGAGAGGGGAAGAAGAATCCTCCACACTAGCTCCCAAAAGCGATACGATGGTAACACAATGAAATCCATCTATCATGCATAAATACGAATTAATAGTATGATCGCAAGGGAAATGAAAATCCTCGCATCAGTCGGCAGAATATTCAGCTTCATTAAAATAAATAAAATTTCAACGAAACTGGGGGGCTGTTGTTGAGCCCAAGAAATAATACATCATTTCTGGCTCATTTGCAAATATATAACACCATTAAGATCAAATAAAGCCAAAAACGATTCGATAGCAACCGGTCCGAAAAATGATCGACCTGCTGAGATTTGCCTTTCGACTCGGGGAACGATCGAACCGATTGAACAGTCAGCAAGTCCAAGAGTCAATTCGCATAGATCGCGGAGTCAACATTAAAGAGAGTCAAAACCAAAGGGATTTGACTCAATCAAATCAAGACTAAAAGGAAAACAGAAGCCTACCTTTATGTAAAATTGCTTGCTTTTAATAGTAGAGAAACTAATGTAAATTGGAGGTTGTTTTCTTGATTATTCTTAATAATGAAATTGTCAGTTATTTTCGAGTATTCAATCTTAAAGGTTAATCCGCAAATTCTCAAGCATCAACAATTATAATTCCAAAAAAATGAGCATGATGAGCTTCAAGATTTAATTGTATCTTCAAAATTTCTACGGTTGAAATGTATGTGAATAACACAAATAAAAAAGTAAATTTTAATTATGCAACTGCGAAACAAATAAAAATAAAAACTCTTATATATGTTGAAAAAATATATATATATTTTTAATCACAGAATTGCGCAGGGGCTGTAAAAATCTGGCTCTCTCACTTCATAGTAATGGTAAACAGGCAAGCCAGGTGGTGCCACCGGTGGCCGCGACATCGTCACCGCGGGAGGAGGAGGAGGACTTGGCTGCTCACTGTCGGCGGCGCCCACACTCAAAAGCTCCGCATGCCGCAGCTTTTTCCTCAACCGCCGCGTCAGCTGCACAGAGTCGATACCGTCGCCGACAACCACCACCTGATCTTTTTCTTCTCCTGCAACCGCCACCGACTCAACACCTGGACCACCGGAAAAATTATTGCAACTATTCAAACGCATACTTTTCCGGCATAATTTTTCATGCATTTTTTTAATAAATAATTAATTTACCTGGTATAGAGACAGCAACTTTGAGAGCTTTAGATCGAGTGTTATCATCGGACATCCCAATTCTGATCACAATCTTTTGCTGCAAATGATCGTCAACAGAAGTTTATGAGATTGGTTGAGGAATTTAAGAGAAAAGAAAAAACGTCGAAATTATATCAAGAATTCTGCATATGCTTTACCTTCATTTTTCTTGCTTCGAAATAGTTAATGTTGTGGAGAAGGAGACTCTGATCATGATTTATGAGTAGTAAGGAATAAGAGTCTTGTTATAAAGTCTAAGTCACTAACGATATGAAATTGAAAATGACATGAATTCCACACACGTCTAAATTTATGTTAGGAACATGGGCGGCCCCTAGTCGAATTTTCTTTAATTTTATTATTTTTATAGTATGGTGATTTAATATCTATATATAGGCAAAAACTTGCGTTAGACACGCCTAAACGGTTTAGGCGGGTTTTATCCTACCCAAATGGATTCACCCACCCAAATAGGATTTATTAATTCCCAATTAGGGTATATTAAATGGGTTTGAGCTTGGGTTAATGAATAAAACCCGCCTAAATGATTAGGCGCGCCTAACCTGAGACCTTCTCCTATATATATATTAAAACAAAACCGGGGACAAATATGTAAAATATTGTTAAGGAAAAAATAAAATTGATGTAATAACCATATCTATGTAAAAATAAAATTGATGTAATAAGTATGAAAAATATATGAATACATAGTAAATTATGTTAAATTTAAAATATCACATATATTTGAGATAGATGAAGATTGAGATAAAATTTGAATTTGAAAAACAAATACATCCAAAAAAAATTAGGCGAAGATATTTTTGTGGATTGAAATTTTTTCTGGAATATTTTAATATATATATTTTCGTAGAAAAGACTGAAAACTAAATGTAAAATATTAATATTAAAAATATTATAAAAATAAAAAGTCAACAAATAAATTGTATAAAGCAATATTTGAGATAATAATTTGGAATGTATAATTTTAAATTTTTATTTTTTTCATAATTCTTTTTTATTATAAATTTTATTAGATATGTGTATATGCGTTTATCTTTCTCGATTTTGGATATATCATATTAATTATTTGTATCAATTTTTTTTTTGATATTTTTGTATATTAAAAAATATTGTAATTAGAAAAATTATTACTGAGTATTTAATTAAAAGAATTACATTGCTAAATTGAGGTATAAATTTAAATTTTATTTCTTAATACCAACTATGATTGAATTACAATAAATTTAAAATGACAGCTAGAAGAATCCTGACCCTGTAAAAATGCTTTTCCACAGAAAAAAAAAATAATATCTTACAAAACCATATTCATATACATCTATTTCTGGATTTGTATCTTTTAGATTTATTTGTGATCCCAAAAGTAGGTGTGGATTAGCTTGTTTAGAGGTTCTAGAATTCCACATCAGGTTCTTGGTTGTCTGTCTTTTGAGGTTGATTAATCATAAGCCAATGATGGAAGCTTGTTCTTCTATTAAAAAATGTGATGAAATTGTGACGTAGTGGGACCAACACTTTCACAAGTAACTCTTAATGTACCTTTGGCGTGAAGGGATCTTTATTGCTTGGCTGTTTTTTCTAATATGGACAACACCACTTGGACTGTTATTTCTGCTAACCCAAATTCTTATGTTTCTGCTAACTGCCATGTTTTCTAAGTTCTTGACATTTCTCATAGAAATTAACCATCTATTTAGCCCAGATAAGAAAGAGACTAATAGCAAGACAACACAGCAGTTACATTGATTGACTGTTTCAGATAGACAACATATATGAGACTAAATGTTTCTCAAAATGAAAGGAGCTAGAAAACGCAGCAGTTGCATCAAAGCATTAATAATGAGAAGTCAAAATGATTGCACATAATTATTATCATATCAACAAAAAAAGAAAAAAAAAAAAAAAGAGAATGTCAAGATCAACCCAACAAATAACAGAATTAAGTCTAGCCTTGTCTGCTCCAGTCCTTCTTTATATTCAACCCCTCCATAGCAGGTACACTATTTCCTTTGAGCAAGAGAAGGCTTTCCACATAATCATCAATATAGAACGACCTCGGGGTTCCATAGATTTCAAGATTCTTTGCCTGCTTGGTCTCTAGATTATAAGAAAATAAGTCTGGCCATTCTGTCTCTGTCCCATTGTATGCCAGAAGAGCTTCACCATTCTTTAAGCCAATTACTCCCTTGAGGAATCTTTCAACATTCTTACATCCTTTGACAAAATCAATGGTATATAACTTCGTCCAAGATGCTTTCACACCATACTCTTTCATAACCCAAACATCATAAGAATCACTACTGAGAAAATATGGACCATATTTCACCACAGCAAGTGATCCCCCAATTGTGTAAAGACGCAAGTATCCTACATCCTCCACTGCTAACACATCCGGCAGCATCACTTCGCCAAAAACCTCATCACCAATATCAAACGACAGAATCGAACAACGATTGCTTCTATCATCAATCCGTTCATAGGCCACCCAATGTATAATACCCTTTAACAAAACTTGACGCCACATGAAAAATAATAACCGAAGTTTGATATCAAACCCGTGAACACTTCTCCACCTATCCGTCCCAATAGAGAATACCTCAGCCTGGGGCCGAACAGGAACACCATAACCATCAGAAATCTTACAATAAACGAGGCGAACAACCTTGCAAACATGATTTGCAAATCCAAACCCTAGCAAAACCCTGTAGTGTCCTTTCGGATTGGTGATTGGCTGCGGCAGAACCACATGATTCCTAACCGAAGGGTTCCATAGAATGATGGACTGCAAAGAACCAAAGAAAAATAAGCATACGATTCCATCGCAAGAACCCACGATTCTGTAACCCGCAAATTTGGAATGGAAAGGGATTTTGGGGTTCGAAGAACAGCTTATCTCAAAAGACCCGTTACTTCCGGTTTGGATGAACTGGAGCGGCAAGTAGTGATCATGCTTGTCAAGTTCGTCGTAACGACGAAGAACAGAGTGATTTCTAGAGTGAGAGAGGTGGGCGTAGATAAAACCCGGGCTAACGATGAGAGCCTTCCATGATTTGCAGACGGCGGTGAACCGGATTAAGGATTCCACCGGCAGTTTTAGGAAGATTTCGCTCCAGATATCCGCCGGCAAATAGTCGGACATGGTTTAAGGAGAAAACCCTGCAAACAAAAATTTAAGCAACGATTTACTCAAGTATAAGATTTCATGTGAATAAACTAGGAACTGATCATGGTCATCTATTTTTTTGGAATCAACGGTTATAATCAATAATAATAATTAATGAATTAATCTTTTAAATTAATTATATGGTTAGTTTAGTGAATAAATGAACCATTTATCTTCCCCACGTTCCTCTCACTCTTCCTTTATAATCTATTTTAAATTTGATAATTTTTCAAATATCTTAATGATTATATCTCATTCAATACATTTTTTTCATATCATATATTAATTTTAAGTTATTTTTAAGATCTTAATATGAAGTACATATCGTATATTTTCGCTAGAAAATATTTTCAAAAAACATAAATATGTTTATTTAACAAATATTAATGTCATATTTAGCATTATATTATAGGTTATTTAACATTATATTTTAACTTATTTTACATTGCATTCTATCCTATTTCAATTTACACACAACTATGCATTGAGTTAATTAGCATTTTAGAAAATGTTTTTAATAAATATGTGTTTTTTAAATATTAATAAATTAATGATTTTACATCTTGAACTAATTAAGTAGCACATCATTAGCTGTTATTAAATATTTAATATTATGTTTATTATTTGTTTAATAGACAGTGAACATCGTAATTTTCTAATTTATATATTCATTATTGATTCACATTAATGTAGTAGTAAAATAATATTAAAAATTATGTTAGTTATAATATGTTTATTGTTTGTTAATGATATATAGTTTAGTATGTGTAATTGATTTTGTAAATTAATTATAATACAGGATATTTTATTTATTTGAGTCTAAAAGTAATGATGAGTTAATGAAGTAGTTGAGTTTTAAATGTAAGTAATTTCCTAAATATTCGCACTTTCTAATTTGGCTTATTTATTTTAAAGGTTAATTTACCATCGTGCCCTTATATTACACATGTTGGATTAGTAATTAACATAAAAAAATGGTAAGATTTTGAATTGAGATGAACCGTAGATCTTAAAATGGGAGACCTTGATTGGTTCCTAGTTTTTTCACTAGGAATAGTTTTCATGTAACTCATCCCATATATATATATATATAAAGTGTTGGTCTTCTGAGACGGTCTCATCATTTTTTTTATTGTGAGACGTATCTTAATACATCATGTCAATAAGATAAATATATCATTTCATTTTTTTAATATATTATTTTTTTTAACTGTAAATAATTACATTATTTGCAACAAAGAAATACATCGTTTTCAATAAGGAAATACTTCATTTCAATGAATTAATAAAACACATCATTAAATTCGTCTAACTATAAAAATAATGACACCGTCTCATATGAGAATTTGCCTATATAAAAAGCAAGACCTAAAAACTTCCTAAAATAATCATAGAAGATTATAGAAAGAAATTGATACAATCCATCTAATATAGAAATAAATGTTATTAGGGAGATAATTCAATGTATGTATATATTTAATAATACATATTTTATATATTTTGACAAATATTATGTTAATCATTTTTATTGACATAATAGAATTGATGTACAATTTGTTATAATATTAAAAAGATCGAATAGCGATAACCGAATTAATTTATTTGCATCATACGTTGAATGGTTATTCAAAACTTAATTAAAAATACAATTTTTTAGGTATTTGTTGCAATCTAATATTGTCAAAATGCAACACATTAGTTTCTTGTTCGGGATGCAGTGGTGAAAACAATCTACATATGACTAAAAGGTCGTGGGTTCGTGCTTTATGAGAACATGTAAGATGTATTTGTTTTTTTTTTTAATTTATAACATTAATTTAAACACAAACACCCTAAATGTCCCATGGAAGCTCGAATCTATGACCTCCTGGTCTTAGGTAGAGTGCTTTCACCACTGCATATAATTTTTTTTAAAAAAAAATGCAACACATTAATGGTATTGATTGATATTCCAATATTATTCAACATTTTAACACTATAAATATGAGTATTTTTTGGAATTTCGATTGCTTCATCATATATTTTCATACAACCTACACAATTTGTTTTTATGTAACAACTAATTTATTTATATTATATATAAGTAAAATATTCAAATGTAAAGGTAGGTGAGAAATAATTAATAGTAATGGCAGTTGTTGAGAGATGACCAGCTTAATTTTTTATTTTAAATTATATTTTAATAAAATAAAATAAGATACAATTACATGAGATGTGGTCAAGCTCCCATATCCTTAAAGTCTATATTCACCCCCAAGTAGTGGTGAAGTATAGGTATAAAAATAGATGAGAAGAAACAAATAAAATGGTAGACTAATAAGATCAGTTGAATAATTCAGAGTTCGAAAATTGGGCTAAACTTAGATCAAACAAAATGGTGGACCCCTTGTGAAGAAAAAAGAGTTAAAAATAAAGGAAAATGTAGATAAAGAGCCTTAAAAAATCTCATTTTAAGTCAAGGAAACTTTGTATTGTATTTTTTTATTAAGTAAAATCTTTCCGAACCCCCTAAAAATTTTAAAATGTTGTTTTATTAAAATAATAATGCTAACAAATCCAAAAGTAATGGCATTTGCTCAAAGGATAGCAACATTTTTTTAAGAATTTCTATTTTAGAAATTCAAATTGAAACAAAAATTATATAAAATTAGCACAGTAAAGGGGAAGAAGCATTTGGCTCAGATCACTCAGATTCATCGTCCCTTTCTCAATCAACAAAGAAAAGTTGAGCCGTTGGTTAACTGTTTCAGAGAAAAAGACTATCTGAGAATGGCAAGATTAAAAAAAACTGGAGAGAATGAGGCAAACAACATGCTTTGAGATGAAGAATACGCAGTATCTCCTTCCCTCTCCTTGCTACTTTTACAGCTCGCGCCACTCAGATTTCTATGTTAATGATTTCTAAGTTAATGATTTATAGACAGAGCATTAGACTAAAGAAGCAGCAAGCCAAGAAAGAGACTAATATTTCTTGAAATTAAAATAACAGAGCTGCATCAGATCAGTTTGCATTATATATGAGAACTCAACATCAGTATTAATGTCTAGATTTTGAACTCACAAGGACACAATTATCATCATATCAAACAAACTGAGAAGTAATTAAGTGTGCCAATTTTGAAAAGAAAAGAAAATAAGAGACAAGATCAAACCAAAAACAGATTTTAGAGCATGGAACAAAATGAAGGCATGCCTGTTCATCCAGTTAACTCCATTCCAACAGCAATGTTTGATTTACTCATTCTTTATATTCAACCCCTCAAATGGTTCTCCAATCTCCTCCACATCGGGTACACTATGTCCTTTGAGCAAGAGAAGGCTTTCCACGTAATCAGCAATATAGAACGACCTCGGGGTTCCAGAGATCCTTAGATCTTTAGCCTGCTTGGTCTCTAGATTATAGGAAACTAATCCTCACCATCCCACCTCTAGTCTATCTCCATGGTATGCCAGAAGAGCTTCACCATTCTTAAAGCTAACAACTCCGTCGAAGAATCTATGAACATTCCTGCTGTACTCTTCGGCCAAATCAATGATATATAACTTCGTCCAAGACGTCTGCCCATCATACTCTTTCATAACCCGAACATCGTAATCAGTGTTAAGAAATCGAGTAGATTTCACCACAGCAAGAGATCCCCCGATCTTATGATGACACAACACAGTTACAGTTGTCCTTGCCAATGCCAACTCATCCGGCAGCATCACTTCGCCAAACACCTCATCCCCAATATCAAACGAAAGAATTGAAATGCGGGAGCTTCTATCATCATAACCAAGCCAATATATGATACCATTCAACAAAACTTGGTGCCACATGCACTGGAAAATCCCAAGCTTGTTATCGAATCCCGAAACACTTCTCCACCTCTCCGACCCAAGCGAGAATATCTCAACCTGCGGTGGAACTGCAAAAACATAACTATCGGGATTCAGTTGTTTCAGATGATAAAGAATGCGAACAACCTTGTGAACATTATTCGAGACTCCAAACCCTAGTAAAGAGGCTTGGGGTACATTCGGATTGGCGATTGCGTGCGGCAAAACCACATGATTCCTTACGGAAGGGTTCCATAAAATGACTGGCTGCGGAGAGTTCCAGTGGAAAGAGCCGGTTAAACATACGATCCCATCGCAAGAACCCACAATTCCGAACCACCCAACTTCGTTTTCGAAGGGTAATTTCGGCTCCGACTCCGACTCCGTCTCTCTTATCAAATAATTCCCGTGCTTTCCAAGGAACTCGCGCGGCATGTAGTGTTCATGCTTGTCATGTTCGTCGAAACTACGAAGAATAGAGTGAGTCTTAGAGTGAGAGAGGTGGGCGTACATAAAATCTGGGCTCGTGATGAGAGACTTCCATGATTTGCAGACGGTGGTGAAGCAGATTAAGGATTCCACCGGCAGTTTTAGGAGGATTTCTCTCCAGATATCAGCCGGAAAATAGTCGGACATCCTTTTATGTTAGATTAGTTGGAGGATTCCAATATTATTTAAAAATCTATACTAAAATAAAACCGACCACTTTGTGAAACGTGGGAAGAAAACCGCCGAATCTAAAAAATTCAATTTAATTCGAAATTCAAACCGAGCAATCTGCACGCCCATTTCCATCATGCACGTACATACCAATGCATGCATTCAATATTATCATCAGAAATGAATGTATCGAGCCGCAAACACTCAAATTAAATGAACAATAAAGTTAAAAATGAGAAGAGAGAAGAGTAAAAGTTGGAATGGAAACGTGGATGTATATTCACTCACATAAAAGGGTTTCATTGGGAGCCGATACAGATTTGAAGAACCATAAAGGATTCAATTACCTCTCATCAAATGGTATTTTTATAATTTTATTTTATTTTTAAAAAAATATAACTAAAAAAATTTAAGTTAGACCCTTATGAGCCCTGTAGTTGGCTTTGCCCCTAGGTTCCATATCCTTCTACCAACTCATTCAAAAATTTATATAAGTTTTCTTTACAATATGTACATCAAGTACATAAACATTGAATGAAATTTATTAATATATTAAAAAAAGTGTACAATAATCAATTTGCAATTTTCCATCTAAATCTATTAATAATTATTTTATTTGAAACTTCTTAAATAATACAAGTATTATTACCTTATTGGGTTGATTTTATTTCTGTTTTTATAAACTTTGTATTTGATCTATTCTTTCTTATTAAATTTATATGTATAGTTTGAATAATCTTATTGTAATCATAACAATATATAATATTAATTACTATAGTTTGAACAGAATGTATAATTTCAAATTACTTCATTAAAAGAAATTAATATGAGTATTAGTCAATGGGAACCAAGCTTAAAAAATAATATGATTAGAAAGCGATATCAAGATAAATCATTAATGCATTGTTTCCGGATCTTGTAATACATTAATTGCTCTCATATTACTTGTTGATCCCAAAATTTATTAGTTATAAAGCGTAGCGGAAGTCTTTCTTGTGATTAGTAAATGTCTGTTCGAAAGTCAGTTGGAACTTAAAAAACTAATTTAAATGTTAAGTTGTAAAATTAACTGGTTTTAGAATATTGTACATCAACAACTTAGTTAGGTGTTGTGTTTTAAATAAGCAAACATGTTAAATAAACAAAAAGACTTAGAATTATAATAATAATTGAATTCGAGTAAAAATAACATATTTTTTTTAGAATAAATAATTTTATTAATTAAAAAAATAATGAGCATTTTAATTATTATAAAAAAAAACTCAAAGCTCAACTTGATAATAAATAAATCAAATTTGAACAAAATATCACTCAATTTGACTCGATTTAGTTATACCCTTAAACTCAAAGTAAACACTTTTCTTTTACACATGAAAGTTCTATACACAAAGTAAACCTAAGTTGAATCGATATTGTCCTTCGCTCGGGGTGTAGTGGTCAAAGCACTTTGCTTTTGATTGAGAGATCATGGTTTAAGCTTCTCTGATGATATTTGGATATGTGAGTGGGGGTGTGTGTGTTTAATTAATGTATTCCTATTCAAAATTTAAAAAAAAATAAATAAAACAAAAAAGTTGAATTGAAATTGTCAACTATTAAAAAAGTTGGAAAAAAAATGATCAATGAAGTCTTGTAGGTTTCTTAGAAACCATCCGGCCAGAGCCATCCAGCCGCAACCGCCACCGCCTCCGGCTTGGTCTTCATCATTTGCAATGAAGTTAAGCCAGAATGAGAAAATATATAGGATCTAAAAGTTAAAACCATGTGTATATGTATTTGTGGGAGAGAGAGTGTTAATCCGAAATGCTCACACGCCTGCTGTAGGCACACATTAATGTGTTTACGTTAAAGGTGTTTGAAAATAATTAAAATTATTATTTCACCTATATTATATTATGGGATAAGGGTCAATTTAGCCTTCCGACTATTCTGACAGGAATAATTTAGCCCTGCATGACTATTTGGCTCAATTAAACCATTTGACTTTTAAAATTGACTCAATTTAACCCTTCATTTTAAAAAATTACTATTTTACCCTAATTAGAAGAGAGAATATATTTGTCTTATGATTTTATATTAAATTTTCAATTGTTTATTATTTTATATATTAATTTAGTTATTTTTTATTTATACTTTTCAATTGTTTATATGATTTTTTATTTTTTAATATGAAGGGTTAAATTAAGCTAATTTTAAAAGTTAAAGGGCTTAATTAAGCTAAATAGTCAAGCAGGAGCTAAAATGGTACAGTCAGAATAGTCGGAGGGCTAAATTGACCCTTATCCCTAATATTATCACATCCATATCAGTCCGTTGGCACATTAACACATATGACATATCAGCGATGGGCATTTGAGCGATTTTGATATGCTTAATAGATTATAATAAGGAAAAAATATAAGTTTGTGTTTTTATAACACATCACTCAGTGTATATTTAGTGTCATCAATCACCGAAAGTATTTATAATTAATAAAAATAAACATCAAGATAAAATTTTATAATATGACAAAGTTGGGACAAATCTCCCCGGTTTGTCAAATGTTGAGGTATTATTCAGAGTTATCCATACCTTGAGAATGTGTAAACGTGTGTACATATAGATATATTATATCTGAATTTAAATTTTAAATTGATTCTACTAATTATTGAGATAGAAAAAATATATCTTTTATAATAAAAATATATGAAACATATTCTAAACATAATAAATGAAACAAAACAATATAAAATAATAAACAAGTTTTAATTTGAGTTTTTGATTATATATAGACAAAGCCTTTGAATTCATTTCTATTTAATAAATGAATTTTAATACTGAATCTACTCTCTATATTATATACTTTCGAGGGGGTCAAAATCAATTATATTTTCTAAGAAAACAATTTTTATTCATCTATATTGATTTGTAGTTGTATAATAAAATATTTAATATCTTTCGATCCCTTCAAATTTCAATGGGGCAATAAAAAATTAATAAGAGTAGGAGGGAATCAAGAAAATATAGGATTTAGAAGAGTTAAAAAAAAGGAAATATATAACAAGATAAAAACATAAAAACTCGAGAAAGAGATTGATTGATTTTTTATGTTTTTGATTTTATTTTAATTGTGGTCGGTGTTGGGTCTGTGTCATGGTCCGACACAGACCCGACACCGACCTTCTCTCTTTTCAATAAAAATATATTTTAATCAAAAAACTTCAATCAATTTCATTTTTTTAAAAAAAAATTATAACAGTTTTCTGAAAAAATGTTATAATAGTGCAGTGGATATTTTTTGAATGTATATAATATTTTGGATATTTTCATAATATATATAGTGAAATGGGTATTAATAAATTTCACTCATATATAACCAAAAAATATAAGATTATTAACAAGGGTTTAATGAATTACATCAATTCCTTCAAATTCAACATAAAATAAATTTTAGCAATGTTCCAATCCATATACCTATATATCAAGGTTGAGAATTACTATTAACTTTTTGTAGATTTCAAAGTTTTTGATTAAATATTAACTTATCTCAACAAATAGTCATCAAGAACGCCATTAGAAATTTAGAATTAAAGAAAAAATATATATATATTCAACAAATTAGGGAAGTTCTTGCCCAATATCTGAATTTCCTAAAAGGTACTTGGCAGATACAAAACTTATTTGACCCTTATTCCATTAAAAATTATAAAATAATTCTTCAACAAAAATCAATTCAGAAAAAACTTTGTTGCCTAAATTTGCAAAGAATGCCACAAATTCAACCACTGTAAATTACTAAATTTCAAGGTAATAATTAGCTATGAACATTATAGATGTGCAGTTTTTTCAAGAGACATCTTCTTGGGCATTTAACAGAGGATACTCTACATCCACAAACATGACTCAATTGATGAAGAATTTCTTACAAGATTGTTGTTCTGTTTAGGATGGTATGTGCAGCAGTTTCTGCCCTAACCTAGTCTCATCACAATAAGCCTACTATGTTGCTAAATGGGACAACAACACTATTTCTGCTAAATTCTTGATCCTCTAAAGGTTGGCATCTACATACATCATAGTTTTCTCTAGCGCTATTAATGCTTTGAGATGAACAATACGCCGTATATATTCTCCTTCCCTGTTCGCTATATATATGCTTAAACTAAAGAAGCATGAAGCCATGAAAGTAAATGTATATAAATCAACAATATACCACACAGCAGTTGCATCAGATCAGCATGCATTATATATGAGAACTCAACATATACGAGTAATGTCTACATTTGGAACTCACAAACCACATAATCATCATCATATCAAAGAAACTGAGAACTACTCAAGTGTGCCAATCTAGAAGGAAAAAAAAAAAAAAGAAAATAAAAAAGAGAGAAGATCAAACCAAAAACTAATTTTGAGCATGAGCTAAATGGAAGAAAATCAAGTGATCTTGCCTGTCCATCCAATTATCTCCATTCCAACAGCAGCAGGTACATTACTTCCTTTGAGCAAGAGAAGGTTTTCCACATAATCATCAATGTAGAACGCCATCGAACTTCCAGAGATTCCAAGATCCTTAACCTGCTTGGTCTCTAGATTATAGGAAAATTTGTCAGGCCTTCCCATGTCTGCCACATGGTTTGACAGAAGAAGAGCTTCACCATTCTTAAACCCAATTATTTGGAATAGGCTACCGTTCTTGCGCTCTTTGGACAAATCAATGCTATATAACTTCGTCCAAGACCCTTTCACACCATACTCATTCATAACCCAAACATCATAAGCATCATCAACAATAATTTTACTAGATTTCACCAATGCAAGTGATCCCCCAATCTTGTAAGGGAGTAACTTTGTTTCAGATTTCCTTACCAATGCCAGCACATCCGGCAGCATCACCTCGCCAAACACCTCATTACCGATATCAAATGCCAGAATACAATTGCGATAGCTTCCATCATCAATCAGTTCATAACCAAACCAGTGTATAATACCCTTCAACAAAATTTGACGCCATATGAAGCTATGAACCCGAAACTTCATATCAAGTCCCGAAACACTTCTCCACCTCTCCGTTCCAAGTGAGAATAACCAGGCGAATAACCTTGTAAATATGATTCGCGACTCCAAACCCTACCAAAACCTTGTAGGGTACTTTCGGAGTGGTGATTGCCGGCGGCAAAAACACATGATTCCTAACTGAAGGGTTCCATAAACATACAACGAAGGGCTGACAAGGTAAGGTCAAAAACCGGGTTAAGCATACGATCCCATCACAAGAAGTCACGATTACGTAACTCCCAAGTTTGAATTTGAAGGGGATTTTGGGGTTCGAATAAGCGTCTTTCTGATAAGACCCCTTACATCCGGATTGGGTGAACTCGAGCGACACGTAGTCATCATGCTTGAGATGTTCGTGGAAACTACGAAGAATAGAATGATTTTTTGAGAGAGAGAGTTGGGCGTAGATAAAATCGGGGCTCATGATGAGAGACTTCCATGATTTGCAGACTGTGGTGAAGCGGATTAAGGATTCCACCGGCAGTTTTAGAAGGATTTCTCTCCAAATATCAGCCGGTAAATAGTCAGTCATGGTTTATGTTGAAAGAAAGGAGAAAACTGTGCAACTAAAAATTTAAGCAACGATTTACTCAAAAGATAAATAAGCAATTATTGCACAAAAATTTCTTATGTATATATTCCAAAACCCTACTGAAAAGTTTTTCCCCAAAACAACTTACCAAAAGTAATCTCTTAATATATTAGGTAATTAAAAATAGACATGGTATGTATAACTTTCCCACAAAAAGCTTACCAAAATTAATTTTATAATAATATAATATATTAGGTTATTAAAATAAATATGGTAAATATGTAGTTATTGTAAATAATTATTAATTTTTTTGAATGAGTAATTTTTACTAACTATATATATAGTATAATTATGTTTTTTATTTATGTTAACATGAAATAATTAATTTCATTACTAATATATAATCCAAAATTTATATTTAATCCATATTAAATTGAAATTGTTATAAAACATTGGTCAAGACCGTAACCCTAAGCCCCCCCTCCTAACCCAATCCTGAACCCTAAATTCCATTAATTCTGAATTAAAATAAAATTAAAAAAATATTTTGAATTCTGTGAACCAACCATCACCGAGAAGTTTTGGTTCATCACCGAACTAGTGCTGACCTGATGATGATCACAATTTAAAAAATAATAATTTGAATTCTCGGAACCGGTCAGCACTGAAAATTTTGGGCCATGAACCTGTGCTGACCCGATGATAACCATAATTTAAAAAAAATAATTTTAATTTAAATTCTCGATCATCACCAAACTGGTGCTATCTCGATGATAAACGCGGTTAAAAATATTTATATTGAATTCAAATTCTCGATCATCACCGAGAATTTTTTGATTAGCACCTGTTGATGACCACAATTTAAAAAAATCAATTCGAATTCAGATTCTCGGTCATTACTGAGAATCTTGGATTTTCTAATTTGAATTTTGAATTAATTTTTCTTTTTAACATTGTTGAAATATATGAAAATAGTAAAATATCCATTTTGAGTAATGATTTTAACATCATCACCAAATCATTGTATCGATTTGATTGTTAATAAAAAAAAAACATGTTAGAAAATGTACTTGGAGACATTTCTTGGATGTTTTAAAAAAAGATGGGATTTTAATTACATTGTTCAGGAGTGAGCAAAACCGAATCGAAAACCATAAACCAAACTAAACCGTCGGGTTTCGGGCGGTTTGGATTGGTTTGAAAATATATGCGGTTTAGGTTTGTGTTGAATTTTAGAAAAAATTCAGGTTATCGGTTCGGTTCGGTTTGGGTGCGGTTTTAACCGAACCGAACCGAACCGAAATTTATATACATATGTAAATTATTAAACATTTTGTATTTATTTATATTATCATATATTCTATATAAAATATAAGGTTTATTTTCTATAAATTACAAAATATAAACGTAACAAACCAAACCCTATTATGTTTCCCTAACTGTAATCGCACGTTTACAGCTTCACGCTGCTCGTCTCCTTGGTGATGTGGATTTTGATTGAATCATGTTTCATATTTTAATTTGCTAAACTTATGATTATGTATTAGATTTGTAGATTTTGAATTTTTATTTTTATTATATTTTTGGATTGTGAAATTTTTATTGCATTAAATTGTGTTAATTTAGCAATTTTATTAAAAAATCCTAAGAATTTTCGTTTAAAACCGAAACCGATGATTCAATTTGGTTTGGTTACGGTTCGGTATTAATATTTTCATTCGGGTGGTTTGGGTTGAGTTTTTGGAAATTTGCGGGTTCACGGTTTTGTGGGTTCGGTGCGGTTTTCAATCCGAACCGCCCGTTGCTCACCCCTAACATTGTTTATAAAAAAAAAAAAAAAAAAAAAAGGTCATTTTAACACTATTTATTATTTATATTTCATCAACATAAAAATATTTTAATTTCATGATTCAGTATTTTTAAGGAATGAATTACCTATTATAAATTATTTACACTAAATGCAATTATATGATTTGAGGATTAATTAAGAAAATAATTTTCAATATTAGAAGTAAATTTTGGTAATGTAGATATCATAAAAATTTTAATAAAAAATATAATTGAATCAATTTGGATAATTTGTCGAGTTATGAGCTCAAGACTCAACCATATAAATTTTGGGCTATAAGGTTTCGTACCAAAATATTTCAATCATCATCCATTTTTTGGTTCAAATTAATAGCACCAACCCACAAATTTCAAGCTAAATTAACATTCCTAAATGATGATGCTAGAAGTCAAGCAGATGTACCCAATAACAAATTTTTGTGCACTAATACAATATCAAACATTATATATTAATTTAGGATATATTTAATATTTAATATAAATAACAATTTAATAGCACATCGTGTAAAAATAAGTAAATGTGCATATCTCAAAAAAAAAAAAAAAAGTAAACGAGCATAGATACGGCGTATTGTTCATCTCAAAGCATTAATAAGGCGAGATAAAACACGATTGTTTGCATCATTTTCTCCATTCTCCCTCTCATGTTTTCTTCAATCTTGTCATTCTCAGATAGTCAGTCTTCTTATCCGGAGTCGATCTGAACCTTTCTTTATTGGCGTTGAAGTTCAAAGTTTTATTACTATGCTAGAGAATGGACAGAGAAGATGCTGAAAAGTTCAAAGTTATATTACTATCCCTCACACTACAGATCCAGTTGCATTGGCTATGACATTGTTTAAACAAGGATGAGGAGACAAAATGAAGAAGCTCATCCACAAACAGCAGGAAAGTCATATGCAATATGAATTTGGGTAGGGATATTGAAAAAAATTTGAACTGAATGAACCCAATCCACTTCAACCCAAATACAAATTTCAACCCAACCCAACTATATAACTCTAATTCAAATAATATTTCCCTTCTCTCTTTAATCCAACAAACATAACTCGACTTATTATTATTATTATTATTCAGTCATTGGTTTACTGTTTCAGATCGGTGTGGGAGATAACGATTATCTGAGAATGACAAGATTCAAGAAAACTAGGGAGAGAATGGAGCGCAGTATCTCCTTCCTTGTTCTTGCTACTTTTACAGCTCACGCCACTCGAATTCGTATGTATGTAACTGCCATGATTTCTAACTTGTTGATAGTTGTTCTAACACAGGTGTTGCCACATTACATCTTCTGGCTATTAACCATCTATTTAGACAATGTACAAGAAACTAAGTTCATATATAAACAATGTACAAGAAAGAGAATAATGTTTCTCAAAATTAATGAAAATAGATAACTAGAAAACACAGCAGATGCATCAGAGCATATGTGAGAATTCAAAATGAGTTATCATAATTATCATCATATCAAATAAACAGAGAACTAGTTAACTATGCCAATTTTGAAAAAACAAAAAAAAGAGAACTTAAATCTCAACAAATTTTGAGCATGAGTTACATGGAACATAATTAATTCTATTCCAATTTCTAAAAGCCAAGTATGCTCTAGTACTCCTTGTTTATATCCAACCCCTCCATCAATGCTTCTCCAATTTCCCCCACATTAGGCACACTATTTCCTTTGAGCAAGAGAAGACTTTCCACATAATCATCAATATAGAACCTCGGCTTTCCACGGGTTTCAAGATCCGTACCCAGCTGGAACTCTAGATCATAGGAAATTAAGCGTCGATTTCCGTCTGGGTCAAAGTATTGCAGAAGAGCTTCATCACTCTTAAAGCCAAATATATCGAAACTTGCATCAAATTGCCTATACTCGTCGTCCAAATCAATGCTATATAACTTCGTCCAAGACGCTTTCACACCATACTCTTTCATTACCCAAACATCACAATCATAAGCTAATGAATATGGATCATATGAAACAGATGTACGAGAAACCATCACAGCAAGTGATCCCCCAATCTTGTAAAGACACAAGCATGCTTCATCCTCCATCTCATCCGGCAGCATCACTTCGCCAAAAACCTCATCACCTATATCAAATGTCAGAATTGAACTGCGGCCCCACCATCTACCGGCAATTGGTTCATATCCAATCCAATGTATAATACCATTCAAAAAAACTTGACGCATCATGGAGTCAAATTCCCCAAGTTTGATATCAAATCCCCGAACACTTCTCCAACCCTCCATGCCAATCGAGAATATCTCAGCCTGCGGCGGAACAGCAACACCATAACGATCGGGCCTCCGACAATAAACGAGGCGAACAACCTTATAAATATGATTCGCAACTCCAAACCCTAACAAAACTTCTTGGGATTCTTTCGGATTGGTGATTGGCTGCGACAGCGGCAAAACCACATGATTCCTAACGGAAGGGTTCCATAGAATTACGCGCTGCAAATAGTCGGTTAAGCATACGATCCCATCGCAAGAACCCACGATTCTATAACACCCAGTTTTGGATTGGAAAGGGAGTTTCGAATTCAGAGAAGCGCTTATTAAAAAATACCCGTTACTTCCGCTTGCCTCATAGTTGCGCGATAAGTAGTCATCATCCATGTCAAGTTCGTTGTAACGACGAAGAATAGAGCGATTCTTAGAGAGAGAGAGGTGGGCGTAGATAAAAGTCGGGCTAACGATGAGAGCCTTCCATGATTTGCAGACGGCGGTGAAGCGGATTAAGGATTCCACCGACAGTCTTAGGAGGATTTCGCTCCAGATATCCGCCGGCAAATAGTCGGACATGGTTGAAGGAGAAAACCCTGTAAACAAAAATTTAAGCAACGATTTACTCAAATATAAGATTTCATGTGAATAAACTAGGAACTCATCATGGTCATCTATTTTTTTGGAATCAACGGTTATAAACAATAATAATGATTAATGAATTAGTCTTTTAAATTAATTATAAGGTTAGTTTAGTAAATAAATGAACCATTTATCTTACCCGCGTTCCTCTCACTCTTCGTTTATAATCTATTTTAAATTTGATAATTTTTCAAATATTTTAATAATTATATCTTATTCAGTACATTTTTGTTCATATCATATATTAACTAGATTTGCACGAATTAAATATAATTATCAAAATTATATGTTTTGGCATTTTTAGCAATTTTTTACATATTTTTAAATTTTATTCATCAATATTATACATAAATTATTTTTTAGATAATATGTTAAACTATGCATATAAATTTAATAAAAATAAAAAATATATTAAACACAAATACCCTACATGTCCCATGGAAGCTCGAACCCATGACATTCTCGTCTTAAGTAGAATGCTTTCACCACTGCATATAATTTTTTTAAAAAAGAAAATGCAACACATTAATGGTATTGATTGATATTCTAATATTATTCAACATTTTAACACTATAAATATGAGTATTCTTTAGAATCTCGATTGCTTCATCATTTATTCTCGTACACAACCTACACAATTTGTTTTTATGTAACATCTAATTTATTTATATTATATATAAGTAAAATATTCAAATGTAAAGGTAGGTGAGAAATAATAGTAAAGGAAAATGTAGTATTTGGAAGCTGAAGATAAAGAGCCTTAAAAAATCTCATTTTAAGTCGAGGAAACTTTGTATTGTATTTTTTTATCAAGTAAAATCTTTCAGAAGCCCCTAAAAATTTTAAAATGTTTTTTTATTAAAATAATAATGATAACAAATCCAAAAGTATTGGCACTTGCTCAAAGCATAGCAACATTTTTTTAAGAATTTATATTTTTGAAATTCAAATTGAAAGAAAAATTATAATAAAATTAGCACAGTAAAGGGAAAGAAGCATTTGGCTCAGATCACTCAGATTCATAGTCCCTTTCTCAATCAACAAAGAAATGTTCAGCAGTTGGTTTGCTGTTTCAGAGAAAAAGACTATCTGAGAGTGGCAAGATTCAAGAAAACTAGAGAGAATGGAGAAAATGAGGCAAACAATAATGATTTCTCTTGCGTTGAACATGCTTTGAGATGAACAATATGATGGTGTTTAGAACCACCACATTCAAATCATCAACAACGAACACA
>JAPKLW010002570.1:66026-77881 GCA_026898455.1 Plectranthus barbatus
CAATCCATCTAATATAGAAATAAATGTTATTAGGGAGATAATTCAATGTATGTATAGATTTAATAATACATATTTTATATATTTTGATGAATATTATGTTAATCATTTTCATTGACATAATAGAATTGATGTACAATTTGTTATAATATAAAAAAGATTGAATAGTGATAACCGAATTAATTTATTTGCATCATACGTGAATGGTGATTCAAAACTTTCCAAACTTAATTAAAAAATGCAATTTTTCTAGGTATTTGTTGCAATCTAATATTGTCAAAATGCAACACATTATTTCTTGTTCGGAATGCAGTGGTGAAAACAATCTACTTATGACTAAGAGGTTATGTGTTTGTGCTTTCATGAGAACATGTAAGGTGTATTTGTTTAAATTAATATAATTTTTTTTAAAAAAAATGCAACACATTAATGGTATTGATTGATATATATATTCTAATATTATCCAACATTTAACACTATAAATATGAGTATTTTTTAGAATTTCAATTTCTTCATCATTTATTCTCATACACAACCTACGCAATTTGTTTTTATGTAACAACTAATTTATATATATTATATATAAGTAGTGGCAGTTGCAGAGCCAGCTACGGGCTCGTCGGGTGGCTGTGCCGCGAGCTTAATTTTTTATTTTTAATTAAGATAAAATCACATGAGATGTGGTCAAGTTAGCTTATCCTTAAAGTCTATATTCAAACCCAAGTAGTGGTGAAGTATGGGTACAAAAATAGATGAGAAAAAACAAATAAAATGGTAGACTAATTATAAGATCACTTGAATAATTCAGAGTTCGAAAATTAGGCTAAACTTAGATCAAACAAAATGGTGGACCCCTTGTGAAGAAAAAAGAGTTAAAAGATAAAGAAAAATATATAGGATTTCTAATCCACCGGCAGTTTTAGGAGGATTTCGCACCAGATATCCGCCGGTAAATAGTGTGCCATGGTTTATGATGAATCTAGGTTAAGACCCCAACCCTGAATATTTAATATATAATATATAGTAATTCAATTTATAGACGTTAAACTTATTTCAAAATTTATTAAAACAATATTTTGAAATCCATTTTTTTAGGGAGATATATAAAGATTTTATTCTAATTCAAAATTCAAACTAAGCAATCCGCCAATATATATAATTCTTACATCCCAATTTTCATTCTCATTTCAATTTGTTTATTAACATTAACCTTTTTTTAATATTTATGTAACAAGTTCTACTTACTAGACCAGGTAATCAATTAGTCCCCGTTTATTACGCCACCATCTCTATTTTGAATTAATAATTATTCATTTCTAAAATCTCAAAGGAGAAAATCTTTTTAGTGAAAAACAAATAAATTCTTGGTTTCCAGATTACTATCTAATTTCGAATTGAAATGTAATGTATCTTTTGTAGATGTATGAGTTATCTTGCAATTCCGAGTTGTTTGTGTTTGAATATATTCTAGTCTCTCTCTTTCAATATACATGCAATACTTATATCGATATGAGTTTAAAACACAAATATTTATCAAAAATCAAATCAAACCAATTTACGTAACAACTTCGAACTGAACTAGCCAACCCTCCAACCAACAAATTTCCAACAGCCAAGTATGCTCTACTACTACTCCTTGTTTATATCCAACCCCTCCATCAACGCTTCTCCAATTTCCCCCACAGCAGGCACACTATTTCCTTTGAGCAAAAGAAGGCTTTCCACATAATCATCAATATATAACCTCGGCTTTCCACTGGTTTCAAGATCCGTACCTAGCTGGGTCTCTAGATTATAGGAAACTAAGCGTCGATATCCGTCGTCTGGGTGATAGTAATCCAGAAGAGCTTCATCACTCTTAAAGCCAATTATATAGAAACTTGCATCATAATGCCTATACTCCTCATCCAAATCAATGGTATATAACTTGGTCCAAGACGCTTTCACACCATACTCTTCCATAACCCAAACATCACAATCATAAGCTAATTCATATGGATCTCTATAAAAATAAGTACAAGATCCCATCACAGCAAGTGATCCCCCAATCTTGTAAAGACATGATTCATACTCCAACTCATCCGGCAGCATCACTTCGCCAAAAACCTCATCACCAATATCAAATGTCAGAATCGAACTGCGGCCCCACCAACTACCGGCAATTGGTTCATATCCAATCCAATGTATAATACCATTCAAAAAAACTTGACGCATCGAGGAGTCAGATCCCCGAAGTTTGATATCAAATCCCGGAACACTTCTCCAACCCTCCATGCCAATCGAGAATATCTCAGCCTGCGGCGGAACATCAACACCATAACGATCGGGTCTCGGACAATAAACGAGGCGAACAACCTTATAAACATGATTCGCAACTCCAAACCCTAACAAAACTTCATGGGGTTCTTTCGGATTGGTGGTCGACTGCGGCAAAACCACATGATTCCTAACGGAAGGGTTCCATAAAATTACGCGCCGCAAATAGGTTAAGCATACGATCCCATCGCAAGAACCCACGATTCTGTACCACCCAGTATGGGATTCGAAAGGGAGTCTCGAACTCAAAGAATCTCTTATTTCAAAAGACCCGTTATTTCCGCTTGCCATGAAATTGCGTGATAAGTAGTCATCATCCATGTCAAGTTCTTCGTAACGACGAAGATTAAAAGAGTGATTCTTAGAGAGAGAGAGGTGTGCGTAGATAAAAGCCGGGCTAAGGATGAGAGCCTTCCATGATTTGCAGACGGCGGTGAACCGGATTAAGGATACGACAGGCAGTTTTAGGAGGATTTCTCTCCAAATATCCGCCGGTAAATAGTCGGTCATGGTTTATGTTGAAAGAAAGGAGAAAACTCGCCAACTAAAAATTTAAGCAACGATTTACTCAAAAGATAAATAAGCAATTATTGCATAAATTTTTTTTATGTAACCAAAAAAAAATTTCCCCCAAAATAACTTACCAAATATAATCTCTTAATATATTAGGTAATTAAAAATAGACATGGTAAGTACTAAGTATAACTTTCCCACAAAAATCTTACCAAAATTAATCTTATAATATATTAGGTTATTAAAAATAAATATGGTAAATATATAGTTATTGTAATTATTACTAATCATTAATTTTTTTTGAATGAGTATTTATTACTAATTATATATATAGCATAATTATATTTTTATTTATGTTAACATGAAATAATTAATTTCATTACTAATATATAATCCAAAATTTATAATTAAACCATATTAAATTTAAATTGTTATAAAATATTGGTCATGACCGCAAACCTAAACCCCCCTCCTAGCCCAATCCTGAACCCTAAATTCCTTTGGGTTAATTACATATATGTCCTAACAGTTAAAGGTGTGGACACATGTATACATGGAACCCTAGTTGTGGACACATATAAACACTTTGGAAATGCAAAACACGAAATTGGTTGAGTTGCATTAAAAATATAATAATTCATGCTTTTGGGAATGGGAAACACGAAAGCACTGAAGATATTATTAAACAATAATCTATATAATATACTAAAGGAGTTCCGGTCAATTCCCTCCAAAATTCTAAAAGACCGTCCACATTAAAAAACTCTAATAAAAGCCTAAATGTATTTTTCCTTTACAATTTTTGTATTTGCATAAAATTTATTTATTCTAATATATTAAAATTTTCAATCATAAAATAAGTCTTTATTTATTATTTTATAACAACAATATATAATTATAAATATATTTAATATTATAAAAATATAATATTTCAAAATAAGAATAATAATATTATAATAGTTTTATTTAATATAATCATTATTAAAAATAGTGAATATTTAAAATAATAATAGAATAAATAAAAAATAATAATAAAATAACATAAGATAAAAAAATAGAAATACATAATTTGTTATTGAGATTTGTGAATGATAAATGAGAATGAAATCCTCCATTTTGGAGGGTTTGTAATTTCATAATATTTGACTATCACTCTCATTCATATATTTTCATTTCTTTAAACAGAACGTTGTATTTCGAAACATCTACCAACCTAATGAATCATTATTATATTGTTAAAACTCTACATATAAAAATACTTCTAGTATCTTTTAATACAACATCTTCGGGTTTATTATTTCCAAACTGAAGTAAAAAAAATAAATAAATCAATTTTGGGTTTGAGAAACCCAAACCTGAAGAAATTATTAAAAAAATAAAGTAAATATATTTTGTGTTTGAGAAACCCTAATTTGAATACTTCATATTTAAATAACATTAATTCGGGTATTTTTTATTTACGAAATCAAATAAGTCGAATAACCAATTTAGGCAATATTTGTGTTTACCAAAATAAAATATTAAATATTATTTACAAGATTTGTGATAAATATATATTTTTTTAAATTTTATGAAGAATATTTAATTGCATTTCAAATATTTAATTAAAAAATATGTTTATTTTTGTTAAATAAAAGTTATATTAAATATATACTATACATAAAAGGAGAATAATAACTAATTATATTTTTCACTTATTTCAATTTATTAATAGGTTTAAATAATAACTAATTAATGACAATAAGTAGAAATAAATTAAAAATAAACAAGCTAATTATTCATTACATAGTAACTTCTTCTTATCACACATCGAAATAACTATCTACTCGCTATCATCACTACCATCGACATTCTCTTGGTTATTGTTCACATCATACTCTCCATCAGCATTATATATATTATTAATTGGAACTCTATCCGAAGGTGGATGAGATGTTGGACATTTATAGGCATTATGATCATGATCGTAGTATCGGCTGCAGTATTTTTCCCTTTGCCTTTTCGTTGTTGATAATCCATGGACATTCGTAAGCGCTCCATTCGACGTCGGCCTCTTCCTTTCGGTTGAGATAGTCGTTCATAATTTGGCACAAGTTTCCATCCAATATCGATTGTACCTTTGTTGATCTGAACCGGATAAAAGCCTCCTACGAATTGTTGAGACCAACTTTGGCACGTAAAGTATTGATGGACCAATCTAGCGGGATTCTCCTGCCTCATTAGACAGACAACTATTGCGTGAGAGCAAGGAAACCTCTTAGCTTGCCATGCACCGCAAGAACACCTCACATCACGATAAAAGACTGAAAAGTCTTTGAAGAGCGCATTGTGACGCTATACACTAACTCTTCAGGGTTGTACACCTCAGTCACATGGCCACTGGCCTCCGATCTCATCTCCATAAATTTTCCATAGTGGAATGGAGGAAGAAATGTATTGCATCTATCGATCTCAGTACCGGGCCCCTGATTGGCAAGAATCGACAACCTTTGAGACTGTTGTTGTGACTTTCAGAATTATTAGTTGTCGCAAGCCCCAACGATGGCCTCCATCTCTGTAAAGAGTCCATTTAGATTCTTGCAGCTGACGAAGCCATTGACATGCATTTGGGTTCACAATAAAAGGGGCGTCGATGAGGGGTTAGACCTGGATGGGGGAAAAAACGACGATGTGTCCATGCCGAGGTCGATGATGAGCTGCCTCCACAGTCCGACGATGAGCAGCCTCCTCCACAGTTCGATGATGAGCAGCCTCCTACGCCGAACGATGATGAGTAGCCTCCTACGCCAAACGATGATGAGCAGCTACAATCGCTTTTATCCTATCAGTCTCATATGCATGATGCTCAGTCTCCATTCGGCTTCATTACCCCTGACCAGACTGTGCCTACTATTGCAGGTATCAATATTTCTTAATTTTTGTTTAAATATATTATTAGATTTATTATGATATTTGCTAATTAATATTATTGGTTTTAGGCTATCAAGGTGATGGTCCTTGCCAATCAAGTCTTAAGGGTAGGGGTTTACAAAAAAAATTTACAGGTCAGTTAAGAAAGAGGGGAAAAGATGCATCATATACTGACCCTTGATTTTCTATATTGACTGGTTGTATTAGAAATCAAGATTCATTTATTGGAGGTGTTGCTATGTCAATGTAATAACACTCTTAATGACTGAAGCTTTGTTTTGTTTATATTAATGAATGAAGGATATTGATCTATGTTGTATTTCTGTTTAGTGAGTGTGTATGAATGTTCGAGTTGGTAATGACGATGTTTAGTGAGTGTGAATGAATGTTGGAGTTGGTGATGAACGATGTGTTTTATAAAGTGGGAGGAATGAATTAAAGAAGTGTTCTTATAAGTTCTTTTTAATTTGTCAATTTTTTTTAATATTGATATTCCTGTTTCGGGTTTGCCCATAGGTTTTGCTGAAATTTAAATATTCTTCTCGAATATTTTAAATATTTAAATACAAAATTCGGATTATGAAACACGAAATTGGTTTTGCTCTTTTAATATTTAAATATAAAGTTTGGGTTGGTAAAATATTTAAATATTAAATTTGGGTTTATGAAACCCGAAATATATTTCTTCATTAAAAAAATACATAGATTAGTTTTCGTCTATCGCAAACCCGAAATAATTTTTTTCAATATTATAATAATTGATTATTAGTTTTTGAACTTTACTGTACCAAACTCACTTAAATTTGTGTTTGGTAAACCCGGAATATTTTTTTTAATATTATAATAATTAAATTATTAGTTTTTGAATTTTAGTTTACCAAATTCACTTGTATATCGGGTTTCATATTCCCAAAGTTACTAGATGTGTCCACAACTAGGATTTTTTGTTAAAGTGTGTCCGCACCTTTATTTTTTGTGACAAAAATGTAAATCACCCAAATTCCTTTCATGTATTAAAATAAAATTAAAAAATTATTTTGAATTCGGTGAACTAGTGCTGACCCGGTGATGATCACAATTAAAAATATTCCCTCCGTCCCATTAGATTAGTCCACTTTGGTTTCGGCACAGTAACTAATGTTTGTGAGTGTAGTAAAATTAATATTTTATTGATATGAGGAGATTTTTTTCCATTTTTGGAAAGTGGACTAATCTGATGGGACAGACGAAAATAGAAATACGGACTAATTTAGCGGGACAGAGGGAGTAATAATTTGGATTTTCGGAACCAGTGAGCACCGAGAATTCTGGGCCATCACCGACATAATAATGATTCAATAGAAATTGGATTATAAAACCCAATAATAATCCCAAATAAAGAAAAATAATAGATTTTTATTATTAAATAATTAAAAAACTAATTATTATTTCTTTATTAATTTATTAACTTATGCCGTATTTTATTCGATTAACGAATTATCCCATTATTCCAAATCTGATACGAGATTTTGTGATTGGAGTATTTATAAACCTTATTCTATACTCATTAATCATTATCGTGTGGATTAGTATTAGATATTTAGATTATTAAATCTCGTCCAAATTATCACGCCTAACTCTTACAATAATAATAATAATAATAATAATAATAATAATAATAATAATAATAATTATAAACTTATATTAAAGACACATAATTTAACCACCGATATTCAATAAATAACAATAACTTGCATTGGGAATACTTATATTTTATGTCTCATATCCCAAATAAAAAGTTTCAAAAATCAATTCTCTTTTTCTATTTTATAATTTAAAAATGCTTATTTAAATGTTTTTAACATTTTAAAAACTTGCAAAAATAGATTATAAATTGCAATTTTATAAACATTAAATTATTTTTGTGAAAAGGAGCAAACGTTAGAAATTAAATTGAAATTAACCCTTAATTTGCTGACTTTGATTTCTGACAATTTAATCATCTTTCCGTTGATAAAAAAAAATGATTTGAGATATATTTGTATAGTTTTTAATAGTTTGGATATTTATTGAAACATTAAAATAATTTGGGATAAATTTGAGAAAACTTGCGTAGTATATGATATACTACATCCGTCCCATTAGATTAGTCCTTTTTGGTTTTGGCACAAAAATTAATGTTTGTGAGTGTGGTGAAATTAATATTTTATTGATGTGAGAATTTTTTTTTCCAATTTAGAAAAGGGGACTAATCTAGTGGGACAAACGAAAATGAAAAAATGGACTAATCTGGCGGGACAGAGGAAGTATTTGAACCTTTTGCCTAATTAAAAATATATTTTTAGGTATTCGTTGTGCAATCTAATATTGTCAAAACGTAACAAATTAGTTCCTGCTTGTTCGGGGTGCATGTTCGGAGTGCAATGGTGACAACGTTCTACTCATGACTAAGAGGTCATGGGTACTTTTTAGAATTTCGATTGCTTCATCATTTTTTCTCATACACAACCTAGGAGATTTGTTTCTATGTAACGAGAAGTTTATTTTTATTATATATAAGTTAATTATTCAAAATGTAGAGATATGTGAGAAACAATAGTAGTGGCAATGGCAGAGCTAGCTAGGGCTAGCAGGGGCAGCCCCCCCCCCCCCCAAGCTTAATTTTTAATTTTAAATTATATTTTGATAAGATCAGTGTTGTAAAAATCTTCGTTTAGGCGTTAGGCGGATCTTAGTCGAACCGATTACCCTCTAATCTCCATGTCTAATTAGTTTGACGAGTAATCGGCGCCTAGACACTGCCTAATTCGCCTAGGCACCAATCTAGGTGGCCGGCCAAGCTCGCTACACGCCACTTAGATGGTCGATTAAGCATGTCGTGTGCCGCCTAATTAGTTCGAGCAGCCTATTATATATATATATATATATATATATATATATATATGCATTTATATGTTAACCACTCCCCAGATGTTACCTACATACCTCATTTGGCGGTGCATTATTTAGACAAGTTAACTACATTATCTAGGTAATATATGGTACATTACGAAGATAATGTGGTACGTTATTTGCATTATATTATCTATTACAATTTGTACATTATCTTTCGTAATGTACCATATATTGCCTAGATAATGTAGTTAGCTTGTCTAAATAATGCACCGCCAAATGAGGTCTGTAGGTAACATTTGGGGAGTGGTTAAGATATGATTACAACTCTATATATATATATATATATATAAATTAAAATAATTAAAATTTATATAATCTTACTATTTATTTATTGATAAATATATATTATATATATTAAATATTAAAATTAACTTACCGATTAACTACAACCTAAAAAATGTCTAGTTCCTACATATACTGCTTAGGCTAACCCCACCCGAGCGCCTGACTAATGCCTAGCAATTTTTACATTCATGATACAATCCAAGGAGTTGTGGTCAAGTTCCCTTGATCCTTAAAGACTATATTCACTCATAAGTGGTGGTGAAGTATGGGTGTAAAAATAGATGAGAAGAAACAAATAAACTGATACATTAATAAGATCATCTCAATAATTCAGAGTTCGAAATTTGGGCTGAACTTAGGGGGCGTTTGGTTTAACTGTCGGGAATTACTATGAGAATGAGTTTGATAGTCGAATGAATGAATATGGATTTAATTTTTGGGAATCATTCTCAATTCTGACGTTTGGTTTACTAGATGAGTTTTGGAATCATTTTCAATTCTTATTGATTTTTTAAGTTTATGAATTTATAAAATAATTAAATTGTTATACAAATAATAATTAATTTAATAATAAAAATAAAAAAATAAAATCATATTAAAATAAATCTATCATCGTATTTGTTTTATAAAATATAAAAATACGATAAAAATAAATGATTGATTTTATAATATTATTATTATAATATATAAAAAGAATAATATATAATTATATATAATATTATAAATAATATAATTATCAAAATTATTACTCCCTCCGTCCCGCTAGATTAGTCCATATTTTCATTTTTGTTTGTCCCACTAGATTAGTCCACTTTCCTAAAACAGAAAAAAATCTCCTTACATCAATAAAATATTAATTCCACTACACTTACAAACATTGGTTTCTGTGCCGAAACTAAACTGGACTAATCTAATGGGACGGATGGAGTATAAAAGAGAAAAAAGTAAATAAATAAGAAAATAATTATAAATAAAATGAATTAAAAAATAATAAATAATTAATTAATTTAATAAAAAAAGTTAAGAAAATATAATTATATTAAAATAAATAAATAAATAATATATTTATATTCTTATTTATTTTATAAAATATAAAATTAAGATAAAAATATATAATTAATATAATTATATTACTCCCTCCGTCCCACTTGAATTGTCCACCTTTTCTTTTTCGTTCATCCCATTTAATTGTCCACTTACCTAAAAAGGAAAGTTAATACACATTCATCAATAAAATAATAATTTTCTTTATCTCTTATTACATTGGTTATTGTGTCCACTCCCAAGCAGATTAATTAAAAGGAACGGAGGGAGTATTATTTTAATATATTATAAAGAAGGAGAATTATCGATACAGGATCCAAAAAATAATTTAATTATCAATTCAGACCCGAAAGATGATTTGTCAATCCAGGACCCGAAAGATCATACAATTCTCAATCCAGGACCTGATATTGAGGTCCTGGATTGAGAATTGTATGATTTTTGGATCCTGGATTGAGAATTTTTGTAATCTTT
This sequence comes from Plectranthus barbatus, assembly GCA_026898455.1. Taxonomy (NCBI): domain Eukaryota; kingdom Viridiplantae; phylum Streptophyta; class Magnoliopsida; order Lamiales; family Lamiaceae; genus Plectranthus; species Plectranthus barbatus. The sequence continues at coordinate 76,500 of JAPKLW010002570.1, forward strand.
CAGGTCCTGAGTTGAGAAATTAATCTTTCGAATCCTGAATCGATAATTAAATTATCTATTTGGTTTTGGATTGATAAATCTCCTAAAAAGAATAATATATAATTGTAATAACATATAATATTATAAAATAATATAATTATCAAAATATCTTAGAGTAATATTATAAAATAATATGAAATAAATAATTTGGTAATGAGATGTGAATGAAAATGAAACCCACCATTTTGGAAGGTTTTGGTGATTACCAAATATTTAAGTATCCTTTTTTTTTTTTTTTCATTCCTATACCTTTTAACCAAACAGTTGGTTTCGATATCATTTCATTCTCTCATTTTGAAACCCATACCCTTTGAACAGGAGAAGGTTTTTGACATAATCATCGACTCGGGGTTCCAAAGAATCCTTGTGAGTGATATCTGTTGATCTTTTATTATTTGGATTCGTCTTCTATGCAAAACATATAGCAAAAAAGCCTATAGAAATTTAAAAAATAACACTAACAAGAACAAGAAAAATCTAAAAGAAATTGAGTTGGAAAAGTGTAGCTAGCTTAGTGTCTCCTAAACTCTCTGTTTGATGTTTATTTGGCCGTGTCAGCATAGCTGAAGAAAGAAAATGAAAATCAGAGCATGAGAAAGAGTGACGAGATTTGACAGACCCCTTGGATTTGTGACATGAATGCTGATGATAATAGGCGGGATGTAGAGAAATAGTGCTGAACATAACCCTCTACATCCCGCCTATTTCTCATGCAACTGATAAGGTATCATGAGACATGCAGAGAAAATGTTGTTTCATAAAAAAAGCAGTAATATTGGCACTTGCTCAAGGATAAACTGCAACATATATTTTAAGAATTTCAATTTTTCAAAGCTAATTAAGTTGAAACAAATATTAGTATAATAAAATCTAAACACTAAAGGGAAAGAAGCATTTGGCTCAGATCCATTGTCCCTTTCTCAATCAATAAAACAACAACATAGTAATAAAACTTTGAACTTCAACACCAATAAAGAAATTGTTCAGCCATTGGCTTACTGTTTCAGATTCAAGAAAACAATCGAGTTTTCTCTCGCGTTGATCGTGCTTTGAGATGAACAATACGCAGTATCTCCTTTACTGTTCTTGCCACATTACATCTTCTAGCTATTAACCATCTATTTAGACTAAAAGCTTAAACTAAAGATGCATCAAGCCAAGTTCACACACATATATAAATATCATATACAAGAAAGAGACTAATGTTTCTCAAAATGAAAGGAGCTACACTACACAGCAGTTGCATCATATCATATATGAGAAGTCAAAATAGTGTTCATAAGAATCATCATATCAAATAAACAGAGAACTAGTTAACTATGCCATTTTGAAAAAACAAAAAA
>JAPKLW010002571.1:0-77817 GCA_026898455.1 Plectranthus barbatus
CGGTTTTGGCCATAACTTCCTCATCCGAACTCCGATTGACCCGATTCCAGTTGCGTTGGAGAGCTAACGCAAAGCATCATCCATTGCCATGCGCCAATAGCCCGAATTCCTCTTGTGGAAAAACTCTTCACTGCTACTCTTACACGTCACTGCTTTCGGAACAGTTTTCTCGTGAGTTTAGGCCTAAAAACCTGCATAAACATCAAAACACACCTAAAACCACCTAATACTGACATCATGCATAAAATATATATATAAACTCAATAAATCTACATAAAATAGTATAAAAATAATATAGATAAGTGAGTGAAATAACGAGCTTATCAAATCCCCCAAACTTGAACGTTTGATTGTCCTCAATCAATATGCAAGAAAGAATTCAAGAGATCAAGTGGTTAAAGTGCAATGCCTCACAAGATTCATCACAGTCAAGAACCAATAATCCACTACCCACAAGCAATTTAAAAGAGACAGAAAATTCATCAACCGTGGAAGAACTCACAGGAAGTGTATCGCTCAACTCTCAAGTGTTTAAGGTAAAGATGAAAGCACTCAACAACATGTATGAAGAAGTTTCTACCATAGGCTTGCAGATTTTCTAATATCTCCACTGCTAGAATGTGCACACAAGTCTAGAATCAAAAAGGACTTTCATTAGGTTGTAATGTAGGCTTTTTGTGAAAGGTAGGGAAATATGGCCAAGTGACTAAAATCAATCAAGTTGTACTTCCTCAATCAATCCAAACCACCTTCTATTCATCATCCACCTCATCTCCTCAAATATATCAACAAATACACAACCTCTTTTTTTTTTTTTTTTATAGCTCATTTTGAATCTCTTATGCTCTTTTCGATAATTTTGTATTCTTTTCTTTTCATAGAGCTTATGAGAATTCTAATTATTTCTAGAGCTTCTCAAACACATCTTTTCACCACTAATTTATCATATCTTATCTCGAATTCACCAATCAACCCCATACATACCACAACTCAAGACATGAGTGAGACAATACTTTTCTTAATCTCATAGACAAGGAAAGAAAAATTGTACAGGCTCAAAGTGGCTAACTAGGGAAAATTTTATGTGAAGGGACAGTGTTTAGGATATTGGGTTAACAAAGATGGCCTAAGATCATTTTCTCAACTTGTGCACACTATGCAGTCTCAACACAGAAAATAGGCAAGTTCTAGAGAAATCAAAACACACATGTGAATCTCACATCAAACGAAATAAAGGCTCAAATTCTCACACAAGGATTCAAAAATTTTCTTCCACAGTCAATTTCAAATCAGCTCAATCATTATGCAAGTATAAGTGTCAAATCAGTCCTATCATGCGGTATTCTACATTCATAGGCATCTAACCACAATCTCAATCAATTCAATACTCAACCCTCAATCAATTCTAATCTCACAATCTCGTTCAGGTTATCTCAAAACTCAAAATTTTTCCCACAAAATAGCATAAAAATATGAAAAATTAAAAACAAAAGCCAAAAAAATTGAAAGCATAAAATAGAAAGGTGCTAAAAATTAAAGACAGAAAGCAGAATAAATAAAAGATAGGACGTTCCATCTCTTGTCCACATCCCCCCAAACTTATTTCCAACTCAAAGAGTGGAATAAGTTTGAAAATCAGACTAAAGAGGGAACGATACCTGGTAGTTGATCTCAGACATCAACTTTTTTATCCCCCGGAGTCTTCAATCACCATCAAGGAGGTCGGGTCCATGCAGATCCTTTCGCGACCTCCTTTCCATCTTTGTTCTTGACAACTTGCATCCTCCATTTCTTGGTGTCTTTCAATGCCCCTCCAATGGCGGACTTGTACTTCCTTAGAACTCGTAGTAATTTGTCCAACTTCCCATACCTGAGGTGTGCCGGAAGCATCTTGAGTTTCAGAACCAGCGGATCAGAGATAGATTGCAGTTTTCCCGGATTTGCGTCGGTTGACATGGGTGAAATTGCCGCAATCCCTTTTCTACGTCGCGCTGCTTCTGCCGATGAAAACTCCATCTCTGTCCTCCGTCATGCATCGATCGACGTGACAGTAGAGTCGATCGACGAGGATCCTAAGGCTGCGTCGATCGACGAGGCTCTTTCGTCGATTGACGTGGGTGTTTTTCCACATTTTCTTTTCTTTTTCTGGCTGCGTCTGCTTGACAACCGCTTCTGTTTGTTCTCTTTCTCCTGTGTTATTCCCTCAGGTGCATCCAGCTTCATCACCCGATCTACAAGCTCGTCGTCCGCTTTATCCAGATCTGAAGACAAAAACAAAGGGTGCAGTACGCAGTTCTCCAAAAGATCCGGATCAATTTTAAGAGAAGAAAAGGGAAAGGAAATCACCAGATTTGAACAATTGATCATATGGCACTCGTCCTGGTAGCTCCCTTTATTATGCTTATACACTTCTTTGTAGATGGGGAAGGTGACCGACTCATCATTAACTCGGAACATCAGTTTGCCGTCCCGAATGTCAATCAATGCTCCAGCAGTCTTCAAGAAAGATCTCCCCAAGATAAGAGGGATGTTGTGGTCTTCTTCCATGTCAAGAACCACGAAGTCTGCTGGAATGATGAAGTCTTTCACCTTCACAAGCACGTCTTCCACGATGCCCTTCGGGTAAGTGACTGATCTGTCAGCCATCTGCAGTGATATGGTGGTGGGCTTGATGCTTCCGATCTTCAACCGCTTGAAGATTGACAGCGGCATTAAGTTGATGGATGCGCCGGAATCACAAAGGACCTTCCCAAAGGTCTCTCCTCCAATGACACAGGGGATCGTGAAGGATCCCGGATCTTCTCTCTTCAGCGGCATCTTCTTCTGAATAATCGCGCTGCACTCCTCGAACAAATTGACCCTCTCGTGCTCCACGAAGGATCTTTTCTGTGAAACCATGTCTTTCAGAAACTTGAAGTCCCCGGGCATTTCTTGAAGAGCTTCTACCAATGGTATGTTGATATGCACCTTCTTCATTGTCTCCAAGAAGCGTGCATACCTCTCGTTCATCTTGGTCTTGGCAAGCCGCTGCGGAAAGGGCAGAGGCGGCTTGTACATTGGCAGAGCAGGGGCGGCCATCGATCGATGAGCATTAGCCTCGGTCAACGGATGCTTTGGTGCTTTGTCGATCGTCGGAGGTGTTTCATCGATCGACGGAGCTTCTCCTTCTTCCTCGGCTTCTCCTTCATCTCGAGTGTCTGTCCCTGCTAGCTTGGGCCCTTCGTAGGTTTTGCCCGCTCTCAGAGTTATAGCGTTCACCTGGTTTCTCTGATTCTGATTCTTTGGGTTGACCTGAGTGTTGATTGGAAGTTGTCCTGGCTTGTGTTGGGCTTCGAGGGCTTTGGTAATCTGAATGACCTGAGTCTCAATGATCTGTACGTGTTTCTCGACTCGGTCCACCTTGGTATCCACGGCTGCAATTTCTTGCCTCAACTTGGCTACAGTATCAGTAGAGCCTTCTATGAACTTGGCCAAAATCTCCTCGAGATTTGGCTTCTTCTTCTCCACTCTTTCTCCATCTTGCACTGCAAACCCAGGTGGTGGTTGCTCAGCTGCTTGGGGGTTTGCGTAGGAAAATCTAGGATGGTTCCTCGCGTGATTGAAAGTGTAGGGCTGGTTGTGCTGCTGATATCCTCCACGGTAGTTGTCTTGATAACCGCCCCTTTGAATGAAATTTACAGTGGAACAATCCCCCTCAGACGGAGCTTGCATTGGCTCTACTGCAGCAACTGTTTTCTCCTGCTTCAGTGCAGCGAAGTCTTCTCTTAACTTTTTCAGCTCGGCCGCCAAATCAGGTTGTTCGGCAACTTTTTCCACCGCTTTTTCCACTACTTTCTCGACAGCTTTCACTGGCCGAGTTCGGCTTGAGGACCACCGTTGAGTGTTGTTGGCCATCTTTTGGAAGAACTCCATGGCCTTTTTTCCACTTTTCGTCATGATTGTGTCTACCAGTGTGGTGTCCACCAATTTGGCTGTCTTATCATTGAGCCCTTCGTAAAAAGCTTCTGCCTGTTCTCCTGGCGGAAAACCATGTCCGGGACATGATCTCAGCAGCTCTTTGAATCGATCCCACGTCTCACTGAAGCTCTCGTCAGGCCTTTGAACGAACCTGATGATTTCTTTCCTTCTCTGCCTGATGACATTCGGAGGGAAGAAGTTTTCCAGGAATTCATTCCTCAATTCGGTCCACGTGCCTATGCTTCCTTTGTCCAGTGCAGTGAACCATGACTGTGCCTTATCCCTCAGAGAGAATGCGAACAGACGCATTCGGATGGCACTCTTGCTGACTCCTCCAATCTTGACAGTGTTGCAGAGCATAAGGAATTTATCCAAATGCGCATAAGGGTCCTCAGTAGCCCTTCCTCCGAATTGATTTTGTTGCACCATCTGCACCAATCCGGTCTTCAGCTCAAAATTGTTGGCATTGATGCCAATCCTGAAGTCTGTCTCCCTGAACCGAGGTTTGTACCGGTTCTGCATGGCTTCCTCTTCTTCCTCATCATCGGATTCCTCTGGAGGGTCTTGATTGTCGTCCTCTTCATTGCCAGGATTGTCATCAAACAACGGGTTATGGCGAAGATCCCTTCCATTCGGATTATTCCCCTCGAGGTCTCTTTCCAGATGGTATTGTTGGATTTGTGCCCTCATAGCTTGGACTTCTTGGAGAAGCACAGCCTGCTCCTCTGCAGTTAGCACTGGTGGAGGCGGTGGTACGTTATCTTCCATTGTTTGATTACTCGAGCCTTCCTGAGCACGCTTATTCTTCCGGATCTTTCTGTAAGTGGCTTCAATGTCCGGGTAGTAATATAACGGGTCCTTTCCTCTGGCTCTTATACTCATGCACTACCTGTACAGCAAAGGAGGTAGTGAGGTAAAACTGGAAAATAGAAGAAACGAACTGAAATAAGAAAACTGAGCCTCTGAAATGACAAAGGCGTCGATCGACGAGACAAAGCGTCGATCGACGGAAAGAAAAATGACTTCGTCGATCGACGCTAACTAGCGTCGATCGACGAGTAATACGAAAATGCGAGAAAAAGTAATTTCAGAAAGTACAAAAATTACAGCCTAAATCAGTACTTCAATCACAGATTTAATAGTAAGATTAATTATGTTCACTCCCTGGCAACGGCGCCAATTTGATCACTGTAATTTCTACAGATTAATTATAGAAATAGTGGCAAATAAATTTGTAAACCCTAAGGTTATCGATCCTGGGGAATGAAGCAACGAAAAATCCTAAATACTAAATCTGGCGTTCTTAAAATACTGGTTAGGAAAAACAATTGAAAAGTTTTGGTTGTTTTGGAAATTTTAATACTTGAAAATTAAACAGGAAATTGAAAAGCTTTTGAAGTCAAATAAGAGAAGCACAGATTCCAGGGATATCTACCTATCAAGTATGACATGTATGAATGAATCGATTAATTCCCAATTTTAATTCCTCTTCGTAGTGAAACATCAGAAAAGTATTACGAACTTCTTTGTTGGACAATTCGTAAAGTAGATTAATTAATTACCTATCTCCGCTCGGTCTCAAGATAAATTAACTAACTCCAAAGATCTACAGATTTATTCCTACAATTAATCTCCTTCAGTTACGACAAGAAATCAAATTATATTGTGAAAATCTCTTTCGATTGAAAACTATCACAGTTACGTCTCAAGTAATCAACTAGATAATCCTAAGATGTGGCCAACAAATCAAGATTATGAATAAGCACAGATTTCACAAACTACGAAGGGAAAGGGAAAATAATTCAATTAATCAAACATGCATACATTGATAGTTCGAAACCCTAGAATCTGAAAAGAAGTTTAGTTACACATATTCAGAGTAATATTCATCATAGAAAGATAAAACCTGAATTGCATAAAAACTTGGGTTGGAATGTCTTCCCACAAAACTCTATCTTCAAACATAAACTCTAAAACTCTTTGAATCTCTCAAAATCTGAAATCTGGAATAAAACATGCTTAAAACTCGATTTTACAAGGTTATTTATAGAGATGGAGGTGTATCATATCAAATCTAGGGCTAAAGATATGAAAAATCTCAAATTCAGCCAATTTCCCGCGCCAGGAGGTCCGCGTCGATCGACGAGGCATCCCCGTCGATCGACGTGGAAATATTGACCCAGCCCTTCCTGCGCGGTCTCACGGTTTTGGCCATAACTTCCTCATCCGAACTCCGATTGACCCGATTCCAGTTGCGTTGGAGAGCTAACTCAAAGCATCATCCATTGCCATGTGCCAATAGCCCGAATTCCTCTTGTGGTTCACTGCTACTCTTACACGTCACTGCTTTCGGAACGGTTTTCTCGTGAGTTTAGGCCTAAAAACCTGCATAAACATCAAAACACACCTAAAACCACCTAATACTGACATCATGCATAAAATATATATATAAACTCAATAAATATACATAAAATAGTATAAAAATAATATAGATAAGTGAGTGAAATAACGAGCTTATCAGAGGTAGCAACAGAGTGCTGCTTTTTGCTGAACCTGCTAATGAGCTTGTGTCCCAAAAATTGACACGTGCCGCTCGTGCTTTTCCTATCGATCTTGCATCCTCCAAAATCAGAATCCGAATATCCACTCAGAGCAAGATTATCTTCTCTAGGATACCAAATTCCTAGACCTTCTGTGCACTTCAAATAGCGAACAATCCTCTTAGCAGTATCACAGTGAGCCTTCTTAGGCTTGGCTTGATACCTAGCACATAGACCAACGGCATATGAGATATCAGGTCTGCTAGAGGTGAGATATAGCAGTGAACCTATTATTCCTCTATAAAGAGTAGGATTCACATCATCTCCTTCTTTCTCTAGAGCAGCAATGCATGTTGTGCTGATAGGTATGCGCAGACTCTTGGTCTTCTCCAGACAATACTTAGCAATTAGGTCACGAGCATACTTCTTCTGATGGATGAAAATTCCCTCTCTGGATTGTTGAACTTGCAATCCAAGGAAATAAGACATTTTTCCCATCATGCTCATTTGAAAATGGCTAGTCATGAGATCAGCGAACCTATCACATAGATCTTGATTCTTTGATCCAAAGATTATATCATCAACATATATTTGAACTAGCAAGATACTGTCTCCATCTTTAATCCGAAAGAGAGTTTGATCTATCCTCCCTTTCTGAAATCCATTATTCAACAGAAACTTAGACAAAGTTCCATACCAGGTTCCTGGTGCTTGCTTTAGACCATACAATGCCTTTTTAAGCCTGTATACTTGATTGCCTTGCTCAAATCCTGGTGGTTGTTCAACATAAACCTCCTCCTTGAGCTCACCATTTAGAAAGGCACTTTTCACATCCATTTGCATCACATCGAATCCATGGTATGCAGCATATGCCAGAAATAGACGAATTGCCTCTAGTCTTGCTACTGGGGCGAAGGTTTCATCATAATCTATGCCTTCACATTGTCTATATCCTTTGGCCACAAGACGTGCCTTGTTCCTGACCACAAAGCCTGATTCATCCTTCTTGTTTTTGAATACCCACTTAGTTCCTATAACACTCTGGTGTTTTGGTCTATCTACTAGCTCCCACACATTGTTACGCGTGAATTTTGCAAGTTCCTCTTGCATTGCGTTCACCCAATCTGGATCTAGCAGAGCTTCTTCGACTTTCTTGGGTTCTTCACTAGAGATGTAGCACGCTAGCATAGCATTGCCATTTCCTTGTCTGGTTAAGATGGGATCATTTACGTTTCCAAGAACACCGTCTAAAGGATGCGCACGTAGCCATGTAGGTCTGATACGTGCTGGAATTTCAGCAACCGGTGCTCCTCCTTGGTGGATTTCATCAAGAACATTCTCTTCCTCATTGTCTTCATTCTCCCGGTGCTCAGCAACTGGGACATTGTTAGTTTCATCTTCTGCGTCTGCTACAGGGACCTCAGCGTCAAGAATGACATTGATAGGTGCAGCATCTGCTGGGATTTCAACAACCGGTTCTTCTTCGATTGAAATCTCAGCAACTCCTTTGCTAAGATCTTCAGCAGCCTCCACGTCACCTTGATCATCAAGAATTCCTTCGACGTCTAAATTTTCATTTAGATGTATTGTGGAAGTGGCCTCAGCATGATCATTAGCATCACTGGCCTGGTCAGCAGTTTGGTCCCCTGCTGTGTGCGTCTGATTTGGATTGCAGTCATTCATAGACTTAGTCGGATCAATACGCATATTCTCGAAAGAATTTAAGAATGTTTGATCATTGACATCATTAGTCTCATGATTGCTATCCTCTTTTCCTTTGTTTTCTCTGCGCACTAAAGTAGACTCATCAAAAATAACATTGCATGTTATTTCCACAATACCAGTAATCTTATTCAATACCCTATAACCTTTATGAGTGGGATGTCCATAACCAAGAAGTACACCCTCATCTGACTTAGGTGAAAAGGTATTAAGTTTAGATTTTCCGTTATTGTGAATATAACATGTAGAGCCGAATGCACGTAGATGAATTATGGAGGGCTTACGACCGTTGTACACTTCGTAAGGAGTCTTGTTGAATCTGCTTGTGATAGCACTCCTATTCTGTGTGTAACAGGCCGTCATGACTGCTTCCCCCCAGTACTTAGCAGGAAGTTTGGAATCTGCTAACACTGAGCGAACGGCTTCCTTCAGCGTCCGATTCCTCCTTTCTACTAAATCATTTTGTTGAGGAGTCCTTGCTGTAGATCTTTCGTGTGATATTCCAGCTTCAGCACAGAAATCCATCAGCACTCCATTACAGAATTTTGTTCCATTGTCAGATCGAATTCTCTTTACAGTAACTTCTTTACTGTTTTGCTCCTTGAGAATCAGTTCTGGCAGGATGAGTTTCACCTCATCCTTTGTCTTTAACAGACGTACCCATGTGTACCTGGAGAAATCATCAACCACCACTAGTGTATATAGACGTTTACTTACAGTGGGTGGGGTGACTGGACCGAAGAGGTCCATATGAAGTAACTCCAGAATCCTTTGTGATGTTTCTTTTTCGGGATTTGTCTTAAAGGATGATTTGGTCTGCTTCCCTTGTTGACATGATTTGCATATTCCTTCCTTGCTGAGAGTATCATTGGGCAGACCTACAACAAGCTTATTCTTAGCAAGGTAATTAATAGTTTTGAAGTTTAGGTGATTGAACCTCTTATGTCATAGCCATGTTGTTTCTTCTTTGTTTAGAGCTAGAAAGCAGGAATGTTGTTGACCGCTTTGCCAATCAACAATATACAATCCACCCTTGTGGATGCCTCTTAGTTTTACTTCTCCTGAAATAGCATCAGCAATAGCACAACCAGTATTCATAAAAGATACGATATACCCGTTTTCACATAATTGGCTTATGCTGAGTAGATTGTGCTTCAAGTTGGAGACGAGTGCTACATTGACGATTCTTAATCCGTTCCTTTCAATGCACCCTCTTCCAATGACTTCTCCTTAACTGTTGTCTCCGAACTTGACCTTGGGACCGTTAAGTAGTCTTCTTATGTTTGAGAATAATTCTTCGTTCCCGGTCATATGAGCAGAGCAACCGCTATCCAGGACCCACTCATTAGATATGCACGTTCCCGTAGCTCTCGAGTCCTGTTCCTGCAAGTGAATCAAGTGGTTTTAGGTACCCGTTTAGTGTCGGGTCCTGCAGGATTAGCGTGAAGCATAGTTCCTTTCGGAACCCACATCATAGTGACTTTCAAGACTTTCGGCTTGGTTTCACTATTGACCACTTTCTTGACCTTTGGCTTAGCATTTTTAACATTACTATTTCTAGATGAAGGAATGTACTTAGCCATCCTTGCCCTTGGAAATGGATATAGAATGGGCTCAGGCCTTGCATAGACGTTTCTTCTATGCAGTGTATTCTGCTGGTAGATGGGTCTCACAGCATTGTACTGTGCAGGCCTTCTCTGGTGAAAATTAGGATGTACTATCCTTGCGTTAAAATCAGAACGCTCAGTACTCCTTGAGTTTGCTGAGTAAGGCTTAGCAGATGCTCTTGGATTCCTCTGCTGAGGTCTATTAAATATTTGCCTATCATTCATCCTTTGATTCTTTTGCTGAGGCTTAGAATTGCGTACAACGTTTATCCTTGGGTTCCTCTGCTGAGGTCTATTAGATAAAGGCTTAGCAGTCTCTGACCTCTGCTGAGATCCAGCAGATGAATGATTGGCTATGTTCGGTATAGACCTCTGCTGAGATCCAACGGGCACGTTCTGCGGGAGTCTATTCTTTGGCTTAGCTATTGGCTTAGCAGACGAAGTTTCAGCAGATTCTACTCTATTACCCTTTTCAGCAGAGTTATGTCCAGCAGATACAAACAAAATCGGATTCTGTTTAGAAGAATTATCATAGGATTTTGACATTCTTTTTGATGATTCGCATCCAAGTCCAGACTTATCATAGTGACGTCTTTGACTACTTACAAGGGCATTGAGAGCAGCCCAGCTGGATGCATACATGCAAATACAGTCCTCTTTGGGTTTACTCTTTAAAGCATGATTCTCTTTTTCTAAAGTTTGAAATTTTTCTGACAAATGAGAGAAGTCTGCTTTTAATTTCAAGAGTTCCTCACTTTCTAACCTCAGTCTCTCGACTTCCTCGGTTAAGTTTGTAACTTTGAGTTTTAGTGAGGTGTTTTCCCCAACGATTTCGTTTTTGATCTCATACATTTTTTAAAATTCTATTGACAATTTTGTCAAGTAATCTTCCTCGGAATCGAAAAATGATTTCTCCGATTCATCTATGATTGGATTGCTAGATGGGTTTGTTGATAATACCTCAGTTTGCTCAGCAGCGAGGGCTAATTCATTGGTTTCTTCTGCATCATTGTCTGCGTCAACAAACTGATCTTCAATGATTTTTGCCATCAACACGAACAATGCTTCTTCGCTATCTTCTTCTTCTGAAGAGCAGTAAAACTCCTCTTCATCAGCAATTTCCGTCCTGGTCAGCAACGCCTTGGTTACAGCTTTAGAAGCGCGTCTTTCAAATCGTTGCTTCAGGCGTTCTCGTTCTTCTCTGCTGACCTTCGGGCAGTCATGCTTCAAATGATCTGGAGAACCACATTCAAAACAAGTTCTAATTTTTCGCTCTACTGAGCGGTTAGATGATGATGATTGAATCTCTTTCGCTTCTTTTTCAGCTTTCGCTTCATTCAGCATTCTCTGCATCTTTTTCATCTGTTCTTCCAGCTCATTGATCTTTAGATCAATCAGTTGTGTACCTGCACTGGAAGTACCTTCCTTTGCGGGTGATGCTGGAGCAGATCTTTCGGGCTTGTAGAAGGATTTCTTTGTCTTGAATTTGTTATAGTCCTTCTTAGCGAAGTACGCCAAGTCTTCAGAGTTGCTAGCGAAATTTGATGTGGCTTGTGCTACAGCTGTTTCATTTTTCTTCGACTGCTGTATGATAAATTTGTGAGCTTTACGTTGAGCAAATACCTCAGATGTAGTCATGCTGTTGAGGTCTTTTTCACTCAAACTTGTTACTTTCGCGAACCAGTCATCTCTTGTATATAGTTTGGAGATGATTTTGTTGTTCAACTCTCCATTATCATACTTCTTTCCAAGATTCCTGAGTTCTCCAATAATAGTGTTGAAGCGTTCCTCCATAATTTGTATGGTTTCACCTGCACACATAGAGAAGGATTCGTACTTGTCTACAGCTACCTGTAGTTTATTATGTTTTATTTGATCCGTCTCCTGAGAAAACTCGCACACGTAGTCCCACATTTCCTTAGCAGTTTCAAAATCAAGCGCTTTCTCTTTCATCAGCTTTGGAAGTGAGTCAAGAATAAATTTCTTTGCCACGTGCTCTAGTTGAGCTCTCTTTTTGTCTTCACTTGTGTATTCATCAAACGGTTTAGGAACCATGTCAGGTCTCGGGGGTCTTGGTTCTCCTTCAGCAGCATCTTTAGCACGTTCAAGTCCTATAAAAGTGTTAGCTTTCATAATCTGAATAGGACCTCTTACCAGTACATCCGCCATCTCAGGATGTATGCTCTGAAGCTGTATGAGAGCCATCTTCTTCCAAGATGAAAAATTCTCTCTGTCATATTTTCCAAGTGAGTGATTCAACATTCTGTATGTTTTTGGAATGATTTCCTGAGCTAGGTAGACAAAAACAAGGATAAGAGTGCAAGGAAAAGATAGATCAGGTTTCAAAGCGACTCAGAAGCAGTCGGTTTTTCAACCTCCTGCTCTGATACCACTTGTTGGTCCTCAAATATCAGAGTCGTCGTGAATACAACTTAACACAAAATGCAGCGGAATAAATGTTCGTCACTTACACTTATCGTTGTTTACAAAATATTTCTTAGCTCAAGTTATGTTTTAAGTTAGTTTTCAGATATACACTAGCAACCCTGTTGCTAGGTTTCAAATCAGCTTTAAACAGTAAGTAATAAAACAGTAAATGAACACAAGATTTTATAGTGGTTTGATCCAAATAGATCTACGTCCACTCCTTAGCCAGTATGCTAAGTATTTCACTAGAAAAGTTTACAATCAGTACAAGGATTCGCCAACACTTGCAGTAGGCGGCGAACTTTCGAACCGGCCACAGCACAGCTATCCTCCGATACTTTGCACTTTTCCGATCACAGCACCGGCCAAGTAAAGGGCACACCTTCGTAAAACTTGTCCTTCGCTAATGAGGCTTTTATAGTTTGCCCCTGAACTAAATAAATATGCGGCTATCGCCCGTCAGAGTCAATCTTTTTCAAGAATGACTGTTGGATACTCCTAGTAAGGAAGTTATCCTAATGATTGAAGATTCTTAATGGAAGTTCAAGAATCTTCAAGGATGAGTGTCAGATATTCAATGAGAAGACACTCTAGGTTGTTGAAAGCTTTGAATGCGCTTTTTATCACGAGCTCTCAACTGACTACTTTTCACTTGTTCGCTTTGTCAAAGGAATCTCACACTTGTGTAGTTTGCGAATGTCGGTAGTGATAGAAGCAGTTTTTGTCTCCACTTTCGGACCTGTCTTTTATAGATGGAGATTCAAACTTTGAATCTCCATATCCGTTAGACTCAACGGCTCCTTGATCCGAGAGTGTTTTGTTTGTGACAGTCGCTTTTGTCTTTGACTTGTACTTTCCTAACTACTTCGGGAATGTCTCGTCCTTTGTGTGAGCTTTTTGTCAGAACGGCAGTGAGACTTCAGCATCCTGTGTATTGCTCTGCTAGGATCCTTTGTTTAGCAGCTGAAGACACTTGTTGATGCATGACTCTTTTATCCTTTGTTTGCTCACTTCTCTAGCAGTTTGCTGGTTATTGATGAATGCTAATATCTTAGCATTCTGTTTTTCGATGTCTTATAGCAAACATCGTCTTCTCTGTGACTACTAGGACTTCTTCTAGCATACTAGTCTATTACAACTCAATATAGAACCTATACAGGACTTTACAGAGTATGCTAGACTAATTAGAGTTCAGCAAATGATCGACCAACTACTAAGGTTTGATTCACCAAAACCTTTTACAAATACATCCTAAGGGAGATTTTAGGAATAATTTCCCAACACCAACTCTTTCGATTTTCTAATTGCAAATCAAGGGTCCTCGTTGAGAAGATCATCCATTCAGAGATCTAGTCGAGATAGTTGGTTTATCATTGCAAGAATTCATGCCCAACTGCTCATTGACATCATTGATCTCATGAACTTCTTCTCCCAATTACTTCATGGTTCTGCGCACCAAATTAGCCTCATCAAAAATAACATTACATGTCATCTCCACAACTTTAGTAGTCTTGTTGAATACATGATATCCCTTGTGAGACGGGTGCCCATATCTAAGGGACACGCCTTGATCAGCTTTGGAGAAAAGACATTCAATTAACTTTGACTTTGGGAGAAAATACATTAAACTACGGGTGCCCATAGCATGGAGAACCGAAAGCATGTAGATGGACTAAGGAAGGCTTACGACCATGATACACCTCTTATGGGGTCTTCTAAAGTATGTCATTGATGCTGCTTCAATTCTGAGTATAACAGGTCGTCATCAACGCTTCGCCCCAAAAATCTTTCACCCAAGCTAGTCTCTGCCAACATGGTTCGGACTGCTTCCTCCAAAGTCCAATTTCTCTATTCTGTAAGACCATTCTACTGCAGGGTTCTTGAAGTTGATCTCTTACGCCCGATGCCAGCTTCCCTGCAGAAATCCATCAGCGGGCCATTGCAAAACTCAGTCACATTGTCTGAGCAGATTCTCTTTACTATCACTTCTCTCTGGTTCTGGATCGCATTATCTGCTAGGGTAGAATAATCATCACCTTGTCCTTTGCCTTGAGAAGTTTGATCCATGTATATCTCGAGTAGTCATCTATGATTACTAGTGAGAATCTCTTTCCGACAATGGTTGGGGGAGTTACTGGAGCATACAAGTCCATGTGGAGTAACTCTAGCACTCGGGTAGTGCTTGGGCTGACTATCTTGTTCTTGAAAGAGGCCTCTGTATGCTTCCCTTGATGGCATGCTTTGCAGACTCCTTCCTTCTTAAACGTTCTTTTGGGCAACCCTTCTACTAGATCATGCTTGGCTAGATAATTCATTGTCTTGAAGTTCAGGTGGCTCAATCTCTTGTGTCACAGCCAGTTCATTTCCATGGAACTGGTCGCCACGAAGCATGAGTTCGTCAGCATGCTTTGTCGGCCTACTACATACAGTCCTCATTTGAGAACTCCTCTTAGCTTGACATCTCCTGAAACTTTATCTTTGATCAAGTATTCTGATTCTTCAAATGAGAGGTTATCAATGCTAAAATCACATACAAATTATAGCAAAGACGCAAATAAATTTGTAACTCAAGTGTCGAACCCACAGGGAATGTATAACAAATCTATAGTATATAAATCCTAATTGAATGAGTACTTGAAAATAGGATTTTAGGTTTTGAATTTAAAGATGACAAAACAAGAAATTAAAGATGATAATCACCTTATCAACATGTAAAATTCATCAACTCAGCAATGGGGGTAAAATTAGATTCAGATGGATTCAATTCCTTGTTTGGCAATTTAAACCCTAGATTACTAATATGTGACTATCTCCTCCCGGTCTTAAGAACACAACATTAATCAATCTCAATATTTATCTAATTCAAACCTACAATCAACTCTTCCTTTTTAAGACAGAAATCAATTGTATTTAATTTCTCTTCCTATTACCAATTTTCACCTTTCAATCCTTCTATTGATTATTACAAACCAAGATTCAATATCATCTCTCGATCCTTCATTAAATCCAGATTCAATTAAATCAAACCAGGAATTAAACCATGCTATCGAGTTGAATCATTTGAACATGCATCAAGATGATTATCAAAGCCCTAACCTGCTAGGATTCTAGCCACAAAACATGAATAGAATAAAGGCAGACATATTATTAAATTCACCAATTAACTTACAATAAAGAGGAATCTTGAACTATTGAAAAACTCCAATGTTGAATTGATTCTAAGTATGAAAGATATAAAAAGGTTTCTCTAGTTTTCGAGCTATCTAGTATTTATAGAGGATAAATTATATCTCAATTAGGTATTGGGCTAAAATATCGAAAATCTCTAAATTGGGAAAATTTCCTTCTCGGACACTTGCGTCGACCGACACAGGGCGTGGCGATCGTCATGTTGATCTTCTCTTCGGATTCAATTTTGATCGTCACCGGCTTCATCGATCAACACAAGGTGTGTTGATCGACATGGACTACCATATCGACCCCTCATTGCTTACTGTATTCGATCGACATGCACCATATCAGTCGACATGGATGGTTTTGCTCGAGTTTTTGGCTTGTATTCCATGTTGGTGGACATCCCATATGTTGACCAAAACAATCGTCATTCTGGCTCTTTTCATCACTTGGCCACTTTTTAGCCCAAAAACATGCAAAAACTCACCATGGCAAGCGTAATATCCTCTATAACACACTCATGCACAAAAATAACTAATAACTAAGCCTAAATTAACTAAAATAATGGAGAGAAACATGGATAAGTGATCGTAAATACAAGCTTATCAAGAATATGTAACCGTTCTCACTTAACTGGCTTATGTTGAGAAGATTGTGCTTCAAGTTGGTGACAAGAGATACATTAATGTTTTGTACTCTATTATGCTCGATGCATCCCCTTCCTATAACTCAGCCCCTAGAGTTATTACCAAAGAGAACTGGGGGGGTCCTCTGACTATCTTTAGTTCTAAAAATAAGTCCTTCTTCCCAGTCATGTGAATCGAGCATCCACTATCCAGGATCCACTCGCTCTTCTCTTGAAGCTGATTCGCAATACTTTGTTCCTACAAAACCAAAAATCATATTTTAGGTCCCTATATATCTACGGGTCTTATGGGATTAGCTCGTTGGATTATTGTTTTGAGAATCCAAACTTTTGTGATCTTGACAGCAACTGGCTTCTTACGTCATCACTAACAGTAATCTTTCTCTTCCTTCTAAAATAATACATGGATTTGTTTTGTGAAGGTGTGACTGTGTGTGTAGTTTTTCTAGAAGTGTGCTTCCTCTGAGAACCTTGGAAACTGGGTTCCGGATATGTGTGGTTCCTTGATGGCCTTTTTTTAGACATGTTTTGACCTCCACGAGTAGCCTTCATAGCCCTTGAAATGAAAGTGTGATAGGGATCTGGCCTCTAGTACGTGTTCCCCCTACATGGTACAATCCTCCTCTCAAGCGAAGCTCAAGATTTAGGTCCCAATTAGTAGACTTACCAGGTTGGGCGTTCGACTTTCCTGCAACATAAATTGGTTGCTTGGTCGAAGTAGTCATTGGAACTAACGTCCCTGTAGTAAGAACATACTACTTAGTCAATTTATGTGGTCGGATGGATTTCCTCTCAGTCTGAGACTTCACCAGTCTAGGGTTGTGATGTCTTAACAGCTTACCCTTGGACTTGGAGCTGTTGATCTTGAGATGTTCGGAGGAATCACATTGGAAGCAGGATTTAGGTGTTCTCTTAATGAACCTCTTCTCTTCAGACTTAGGGGAATCCTGCTTGCCTTCTGCCTTTTCGAGGAGTTTGGACAACCTCCTCATCTGCTCATCAACCTCAGTAACTAAGCTTTTGCCTTCCTTAAGCTGAGATCCTGATGTAGATGGGATCTCCTTCGGTTGTGTGCTGGGCTGGCCAGCTGTTCACTCAGTCTGGAAGGGCTTCTTGAGTATCCACTTGGAGTCCCTCTTCAAAAAGTAGGTTGCATCCTCAGCTTGGGGGCCTGGTGAGTTGACTGCTCTTATGGCCTCAATCTTGTTTACAATTTTTATGTCACATTTATGTTCTTGGAGCTGGGCAAATAACTCTTTGGTCGTCATCTTTTGGTAGATCATTTTGTTTTAAGATAGTAATCTTGATGAACCAATCTTCCTTCGACATCTTGGACAGGATCTTGGCATTTAAATTAGCATTCGAGTAAACTCTGTCCACTGCCTTGAGCTCACTGACTATGGTGTTAAAGCGAGCCTCCATTGGTTTGATAGATTCTCCAGGTAACATCTAGAAGGACTCGTACTTGTCGGCACAAACTTGCAGTTTGTTTCTTTTCATCTGGTCAGTTTCCTGGCATGGTGTGTTGAATTACATAACTTCCTCCACCCTAGAGCCTGGTAAGGAAGAGACGATGAATTCATGGGCTATGGAGTCAAGCTGGTTCCGTCTCTTGTCCT
Organism: Plectranthus barbatus; assembly: GCA_026898455.1. NCBI lineage: Eukaryota > Viridiplantae > Streptophyta > Magnoliopsida > Lamiales > Lamiaceae > Plectranthus > Plectranthus barbatus. Next base: position 17,693 of record JAPKLW010002571.1, read on the forward strand.
CTGAACTCCATTCTTCTACAGCTTTTGAACCGTTCTTGCACCTTCAGCTCCGAGCTAGGGAAGGACTTTTGTAATTTTGATTGGTCCTCTCTCCTGTATGTCCACCATTTCCTGCCATCTCCGCATGGAAACTCTTGAGCTTAATGGAAGACTGCTTCTTTCATATGGCATACTTCTCAGCACTGTACGGGGGTAACTTTGGGATATTCATGATGAATATAATGTACCTGAGCTAAGATAAGAAAAGAATGTGCAAGGAAAAGATCTCGATCCTAAGCGACTTCATAACGACCAGCCTGGAAGGACTAACCGCTCTGATACCACTTGTTGGTCTTGATTTTTCAGAGTAATTTTAAATTGCACATCAGAAATATTTTAATGTTGGTACTTGTACCTTATCTAAGCTAAATGTCAGTCTCAGTATGATTATCAAAGCTCAGTATGAGTTTAAGTCAAAATAGTTTTTAAAGTCAGTTTCAGTTTATACTTCAACACTTGTGTGTTGAGTTTTATACTGAAAGCAGTAAAAAGACAAGGATTTATGGTGGTTTAGACAAAAAGGTCTTACGCCCACTCTTCAGACTCGAGTCTAGAAATGCAATAAATGTTGGATGTACAAGGTGCTTCTACAATCTATCGCTTGCTGAATGATGCCTCGTCCTTTAGTCCACATGCTCACTCGCTTGGCCCTTTGTTCGTCCTTCACTTTGCAGCTCCTCGGAGTGTGGGCACACCATGCAGCCTCCTCATCACCGAAGTAGGGTATTTATAGTTCACCCTTGAACTGTCTGCCAGGCAGCAAGTACACCTGTAAGAGTCAAAGTACTAGATGTACTTGACTGTTGTAATCTTTCTTAGAGAGAAAGATTACCAAAGAGTAACTCGAGAACAAATTGTTCTGAGTCTCATCTTCACGACAGTGACACACGAAATAGCTATGAAAGCCTCGAATGTTTGAGTCGTGAATTTGACAGGGTTTTGGCTCTTTGAAAATTGCAAGTTCGATTGGTGAATTTTTTAAGGTTCTCGACTATTTATAGGCAGAGGAGTGAGATTCAAATCTAGTAGCAGTTTGACACATCGAATTTCAAAAATGTTCTCTCACTCTATGCGGGTAGGTAGCCTTTTCCAGAAAGTACCGTGCATTTTCCCGCTTTTTTGCTCTTTTTCTGACTGCGAAAATGACTATTCACCTTTCTTTCGGAATGACAGTATTTGATCAGTCTGAGAAATAGTAGACTAGTCAGTATGAGGTATCAAGACTGAAGTCTTAGGCTTGCAGACTTTAAGAAATCTCCAATTATTAAAGTTTATACTTGTCAGTACCATTCCTCAGATATATTCTCTTTGTCTCTATGAGCCGGGACTTGAACTAGAATTCCATGCTGAAACCTTCACGCTTGCAAGTCCGTGCTGGCTGGCGTCATCATTCAGTATAGGCTTGGTTCCCAGACTGGTAAGCTCCAAGCTGGCTAGTCCCAGACTGATGAATTTCCTAAACTTTTCAGTCCCAAACTTAAGGAGACCCAGACTTATCAGTTCCTGACTGATTAGTCCCATGCTGAAAATTCGATCTCTTCTTAGTCTTACACTCATCCAAACCGATTCTTCAGTCTGTCTTTGATTCAGCTCTAGCTTAAAATTCTTTAATAAAGACCTTATAGAAGTTTACATTTTAAACACAGAACCGCAACTTAATCTAGAGAGTCACTAAGATGGCTTTTTTACTTTGACCAACCAAAACAAGATAAAATAAGAAAATTTCTAACAAATTTCTTTATAGCGGTAAGATTACATAATTAAGTAAAACTGAAAACTTATTTAGGCTCTTTTTTATTCTCAACCACCTCACACCATATTTTTCTTAAATCTTAGTCTTTTTTTTCTTCTTCACAATATGTATATTTAGGAGAAGGGGGCTGATTACAAAAAATCGATTGACTATACTATAAAATTGAAAAAAAAGGAGGGGGGGGGGGGGGGTTGGAGGGTGACGAAGGAGAAAAATAGGCTTATAAATATTTATTCATTTAATTTGTAAAAGAGAGTAAGGAAGGAGAAAAAAAAAAAAACCCTACACCCACTTCCTTATTATTTTCTCTGTAGCTTTACGTCAATTTCACATTATAGTTATTCTATGCAATACTCAACCTCTTCGTCTCAATGCAAATCCATTACTCTGCATTAATTTTAAATCGAATTTCAACAATTAGTTTAATAATTTAATTAATTTACTATTTGGTTTTCGAATAAAAAATAGGTTCAAAGGTATATGAGATGATGGACTTACTATTATTTTATGAGATTTATCTAAACTTATTTATATAATTTAATCGAATTTTAGTAAATGATGTATTTTTTCAGTAAATAATATATTTAGTCATTATTTAATAAATAATATTCTGTTATACTAAAATATTATATATTCATTCTTAATTCATAAATGAGGTATAAAATGTTTCATAGAGTTTTCAAAGAACCAAATTGTAAAAATGTAGTTAGCATAATAACTCAATTTGGAGAAAGTTAAATTTCTTCTTTTTGCTTGGTCAAGCAAATTTGCAACCCTACTACTTTATAGACAATCAATAAAACCCATTTTTTATTTTGATCCACTATCTCAAATTTTTTTGCTTTTATTGATGATGAAATTTCACTGCCAATTTCATAAAGACGTAAAATCAGAGAAAAGCGTTTGGGCCTCAACGTGACCAACCAAATTAAATTATCTTTTCAATTAAATCTCTTTATTACTCTCTCAGTTCCATTACATTAGTCCTTTTGATTTTAGTACAATAACTAATATTTGTGAGTATAGTGGAATTAATATTTTATTAATGTGAAAAGATTTTTTTCCATTTTAGGAAAGGGGACAAATTTGACGGGACAGACGAAAATGAAAAAATGGACTAATCTGGCGGGACGGAGGGAGTAGTGTTTTTGCTTATGAACCAACGATCGATCTCTATTGTTTTGAATTTTAGTCATTTGATTCTTTTCTCACCGCTTCTGCAATAAAACCTCTATAAATTAATATACTTGGGATCAGGGAATTCTATTAATTTAAAGGGATATTATTATATAAATTAATAATTTATTAATTTAAAAAAAAAATTGGAAAATATAATTTTGATAAAAATAAATATTGCATGTTAAACTAATTGAATTTAATATTTTATTCATGAATTTACAAGTATCTATTAAGTTCATCGTAATTAATAAATAAAATAAGTTAGAAACTATCTATTGATTCATTAACTAACAAAATATGTATATTCATGTATCTACTAAATATATTCATGTATCTGTGTATTAAGGTCAATCGTAATTAATCAAATGAGTTGAAAACTATGAATTGATTTAATGTAACTAATTTAATACATTCATGCAGGATAAGAGAATAAAATTACTATATAAATCTCAATATGAAAAAAAAATATGATCATAACACCAAAAAACCATGGCCTCTCTCTAAAAGGTCTCACAAAATCTTCCGTGACCGATCAAATGTGTGGAGCACTATGCGAGTACAAGAGAGACCACCATACATGCACTTAAAAAAATTTACAAGAGTGGGTTGAGGAAAAATATCAGTTAAAAGTTAGTCAAGGTACAATATCAAACACCCTGAAAAGATCATCGGAGTACATTGCTGCTAACTTTAAAAAAGGAGGAGCCAAAGAGACACAAACTAGCAACAGTATCCAGACATGGAGAAGGTTGTTTATGAATGGTTTCTTCAATATCAAGATCAAGTAAACATGATAGGAGAGCTATATCTAGAGAAAGCAAAGGAGGCGATGAAGCTTTTGTATCCTTAAACTGTAACACCCCAAGCTTAATTAAGCTTTTGTAATGATCAAGTGATTTAATAAAGGGAAATTTCGTAATTTGAGAGCATTTGAAGTATTTAATCTCGATTGAGAAAGTTAATTAGCTTGGAATTATGTGTAAATTTGAAAGAAATTTCAAGGATTAATTGAGGTGAGGTGGAATTATAAGATGGAGTAATTGTTGGATTGGAGATGGTGTAATATATATTGTGTTGTAGGAATATTGAGATGATGGAATTTGATATTTGGAAGTACATAAATACATGTATATATATATATATATATATGCAATTGTATATATAATAGGAGATGGGAAATTATATTGGGATGTACATGTATACATATAGATATGTATAATTAAATATTATATAATGGGAATTATAATGTGAACAAATATATAGAAGGAATACATCTCATTATTCACTCCACCTTATTCCAAGCTAGAGAGAGAGAGTGCATTTCCTCCTTTCCAAACGCTTCCCCGTCAGACCCCTTTCCAGGTATCATTCCGGCCGACTCTAGCCACCCCAGACCGAGCGTCCACCACCATCGTGTAGCTCTTCCTCTGAGCTTCAATTTGAGCTAAAGTGGGTTCTGTGAGGACGAGAAACGAAGGAGATACCGAAGAGAGAAGGTGAGGTGTTGTCACACTTGATTTTTCGGGTTTAAAGAATAGATCTTGTTATTTAGCCATAGATTCGAAGTTTGGTTGATTGCAATACGTTCCTTATCGTGTAGGAATCATTTTGACACCAAGAGAAGCGAGTTTAGCCGCCGGAACCACACGCCACCGCCGTGAGAGAGATTTTCCGGTGAACTATTGTCCATCCTTCATTTCTTGCGATTAATTTGTGTTTTAAGGCTTGAATCATGTTCTAGGATGTCTAGGGACCTTATATATATGATTGCATGTGAAGTCGGATGGTTATTTTGTGGGATAAGTCGAGTTGCAGGTCGTCCGATCGCAAAGTTGTCGGAGAAGACGACCTACGTCGATCGACGCAGCATGGTCATCGATCAACGTGAGTCTGTCGACTTCGTCGATCAATGCAACATGGCCGTCTATCGATGTGAGTCTGTCAACTATGTTGATCGACGAGGCATGTCCGTTGATCGACGTGGAGTTCAGAAAGGCAGATTTTGTATTCTCTTGTTCCGATCTTATTCGATTCGAGTTATATTCAATGCCTGAGTTTAATACATGATTAGAGAAGCATGTTAAGAGTTAAAGCATGCGTATTCATGTGATTTGATTGAAGATTTGGATTTATAGAAAGGACATAGAGTTGATGAGGTGTTGAGTTGTTTGAGTTCGTCGTTGACCTAGAAACGTTTGTCCTAATTGGTTTACCCTTGATATCTGTAGGAGTTTAAATGTTGTGGAAGTTAAGCTCATTTAGTGGGAAAGCATCTATACTTGAAGCCTAAACACGAGGTGGGAAACTATTTAACTACAAAAGCAAATATGTGTCTTCTTTTCGAAAACGTGTGAAAACTGTTTTGTTTTAAATTGGGATGTTATGCCTGTTTCGTGCTATTATATATGTCCTCTGTCGATTCCCATCGGCAGAGAGTTATACTAATGAGTTTAGAACCAGAATTTCTTAACTATGCTAGAACTCATTTAGTGAAGTGGGGTAAAAGCCCCCACATTATTGTGAAGTGGGTGAACCGTCCCCACATGTTTATTGAAGTGAGGTGAAAAGCCCTCTCGTGTTTTTGGATCCAGTGATATTTAAACGATCAGGTCTCAAAATGGGTTGCTGAGACTAGTGCACTTAGATGACAGTAGGTTGAGTGTGTTTTGCATTCCTGACTGATCATTGTAATTTGGAAGCCAGCCAACTTCCAGTTACAACACCGAAACAGATATGATAACATGTAAATAGCACGCGTGCAAAATAAAATGTTTTAGATAGCACGGTTCCTTTCAACAAAACCCCATGTATATCTGTGTGAGTTGCATAGCACTTTTCATATATAATGTATGTTTTCGGGCATGTTTCTCATTGGGTACATTAGTACTCAGCCCCTCGTATTGTTTCTAAAATACATAGGTTGAGTGGCAAGGATGGGCGAGCAGGGGTGTAAACCAGCGATGTAAAGATGTTTTGAAGTTAATAGATCCTGAGATATGCATCTCCATATGCATATCTCCATATGCATATCTCCATCACGTTACACACACGCTGCAACACACTCTGTTTTATCCTTCCCTCTTTTGAATGTTTAAAAGTATTTGAATATTGTTTCCTAAAACTGACTCGAAGTGTTACTTTTCTGTTGTTTATCTGTCTTTCCATTTATTTCAGTCTTCCGCTTTGTTTTAAATTGAGAAATGTTTGGCAAAACCTGAACATCAATGTAACGCGGCCCCAAATTAGGGAAGGTCAGTTGGGGGCGTTACATCAACATCCACTGGATCACAAATTTTCTCAAGGCTGGCTTCAAAAATTCAAGATAAGACATGGTATTAAACCATTCCATCGTTTTGGAGAAAGTGGTTTGGTGGATATACAAGACATGGAAAAGAAGCTGGAGTCCATAAGGGAAAAAGTAAATCAATTTTCCAATAATGATGTTTTTAATTTGGATGCAACTGGTTTGTTTTCAAGGATACAAGTTGATCATTCTCTAGCAACCAAGTAACTTGAAGGGAGAAAACAAGACAAAGAAAGACTTACAATTGTTATTTGTTTTAACGAGGATGACTCAGAGAAAATTCATTTATGGATTATTGGAAAATATGCAAATCTGCGTTGCTTCAAGAATATCAACATGAACAACATTGATTGTGAATATCGTGCCAACAAAAGAGCATGGATGACTAGTGTGATTTTTTATGAATATGTTCGTTAGCCTGATCATAAAATGAATGGTAGGCAAATTTTGTTGATGGTATACAATTGTCCAGCCCATCTAAAAATATTGAAGGGCTACAAAATGTGGAGTTGTTTTTTTGCCACCCAACATGACATCCAAAATCCAACCATGTGATGCTGGAATAATCAGAGCTTTTAAGATGCACTATCAAAGGAGGTTCTACATAAAGATATTGGAAGGTCATGAGTTAGGGCAATCTAATCCAGAGAAGATAATGTTATAGATGCCATCAATTTTGCTATCTCTTCTTGGACAACCAATGTTTCTCAATTGACAATATCAAATTGTTTTCAACATTGTGAAATTCACTCAAATGAAGCAACCTCAAACGACTTAAGGGAGACAACATTTGAAGAAGGCCCACGTCAACTTGAGAACATGATCAATGATGTTGGCTATCGAAATAAAATGAATGCTAATAACTTGTTGGATTATTCAGGCGAAAATGAAGAATATTTAGAAGTACAAATTTTAGAGGAAATTGTGGCAAATCTTGTTGAAAGTTCTAATGATGAAGTTGAAGATGATTCAGCACCACTTGAAGCAGTCACGCGAAAGGAAGCATTGAATGCTGCAACAACTCTTCATAACTTTCTATTGCAATTGGAGACCTCAACATCGGAACTTGTGGGTGCAATTAGAAAAGTTAGAGATCTTGAATTGATTTGATTTTAAAAAAGAAACAGTTTGCAGTATATTCATATTTTAGGAAGGTACGAAAGTAGTAATTGTAATTTTTTTATGAATTATTAATTTATAATTTCGTTGGGACCTCTATATCTATAAAGGGATCTCCAAAAAATTATTAATTTATTATCTTATCGAATTTGCTGATTTTTTACACTGGCCCAAGTCGGCACCGGAGAAATTTATTATATAATGGAGTTTATTAATTTAAAGAGTATTAATTTATGGAGGTTTTACCGTATATGGAAGTCAAGATGAGCTTCACCACCTTTAATCTGATTTTTGTAATTGGGTAGTCCAATTTTTATAAGATAATCTCTATTATTAATAAATATGAAAGAAAGAAGAAGTTTTTTGACTTAAGGAGATAAATATAGGGTGGCAAATCGTGGATCTGTTATATATTCGATTTATTAAGACTAATTCGTATCCAATCCATTTTAATTTGTATGCTTATTCAATTTATTAAATTCAAATCGGTATTTGCACGAATCTGATCGCAATTGGATATTGATTTAATAAGAATCTGATAAAAATCAGTTTCCATAAAAAAAACAATGAGATAAAAATTTGAAAAATATGATGTTTGAAAAAAAACATGAATAAGAATTAACAAATAGGTTCTTTGTAGAGGAATCCTAAATTAATATATTAAAGTTAAATTATTAACTATGATATATGAATAATTAAATAAAAATAATATATTTTTTGTTAATTTATTAATCGATACATGGATTCGATTTGAATTCGATCTGATAAGCATCAATACACATCCATTGTTATCTTATAGATTCATGTCAGATTATCATATCGTGTCAAGAATTATCATACTTAGAAGTAGTAATTAACGACGTGCCACGATAATTTGACACGAATTTATAAGATAATAATGAATATGCCAGATCAACATACCAAGCATAAGAAAACTTTTTATTGGATTCCCATACAGATATTTGTTAACAAATTAATAAAAAATATTTTATTTTATTTTTAAATTATTCAATTGTTAAAAAATCTTATAATTTTTCTTTATTTTGGGATTTTATCAGATTCTTATCATGTTTATTATAATATATCTTTATCAGTCAAACAAAGTATTGAGTCTTATTATGTTCATGTTGTTATCGTGCATGTTCTTATTTGAGCTTAGTCGATTGAATTTAGATATGGATTGAATCTTCCGTTAATGAATCAAATATATAATTACTTTTAACGGATCTGATCATTGAAAAATCAACACAATAAAGACCCAATCACAAATTACCACTCCTAATTATACCTAAGTGTGGAGGTTTTTTATACTTTTCCAATGCTTTCATTTCCCCAAGGTTTAAAAAATGAATGTAGCGATTGTTGAAAATATGGTTGAACATGACAACTATTACAATATTGTGGCAACAAAATAATAACGCTATCTCAATACGGATAAATTAACAAGGATTAAGAAATTCAAGGCATGTAAAGATCATAATTTCCATAAATTAAATTTTCCTCGTGTGGGTGATTAGTTCCCAAAATACAACGAACAAACCGGAGGATTTACGACGAACTAAAGGGATGCTTGAACATGATCAAAGGAAGCACGAATCAACGAATTTAGCTCAAGGAATGAATAAGACTAAGGAAGAGATGGAAGGAAACTTGTTCTTCAAACTAAGAACATAAGCTAATAAAAACTCCAGAAGAATAAGAGAAGCTAGAGAGAACAGAGGAAATGTTCTTGTTGGTATGTCTTACAAATGAAAATGAGAGCTCTATTTATAGGCTCCATTTTCAGGTGTGAACACTCCAAAATAATTAAAAGATTATACCAAAGGTCTTTGAAGGTTACAAACTTCAAGTCACCTTTAGATTTCTCTTAATTTTCCTCACAAATAATAATTTCTCTTAATTTTCCTCACAAATAATAATTGAAAAAAGGATAATCAAGTTCAGCAGTTGAATCCGGCATAGGATAGGTAGGTGTAACTCTTTGAGTATTCCCTTATAAAATATATCGACTTTACTGGCTATCAGTTGGCGCGTTCTTGGAGATGATCTCTCATGGCCTATTCTAACTTCGGCACAAAAATCCATGAGAGGTCCATTGCAGAACTTGGTGTTGTTGTCTAATCGGATCCTTTTTACGATGACTCATTTATCATTTTAGACGAGCATAACTAACTCAGGAAGGATCATCTTCATTTCGTCCTTCATCTTAAGAAGCTTTACCCATGTATATCTCGAGTAGTTGTCCACAACGACAAGAGAGTACCTTTTTTCTCCAACGGTGGATGGAGTCACTGGTTTGAATAGATCCATGTGCAGCAGTTCCATTATGCGCTCTGTGCTTGCACTAGCCGGCTTGTTCTTGAAAGAAGCTTTGGTATGTTTTCCCAGTTAGCATGCTTTGTAGATCCCTTCTTTCTTGAAGATCCTCTTAGGTAGACCTATTACCAGCTCGTGCTTGACCAAATGGTTGGTAGTCTTGAAATTTAGATGATTCAATCTTTTGTGTGAAAACCAGTCTGTCTCTCTAGCACTGGTTTCTATGAAGCATGAGCTTGCGAGTCCACTTTACCAATCTACCACATAAAGGTCTCCTATCTTTATGCCTCTGAGTTATACTTCTTCTGAAGTTTTATTTTGAATTTGACATTTTGACTCGGCAAAGGAAACAACATAACCAGTCCCACTAAGTCGGCTAATACTTAGAAGGTTATGCTTCAGGTTGGTGAAAAAAGTAACGTTTTTATGATGATTCAATTTTGCTCAATGCACTCATTTCCAATTACACTTCCTTTAGAGTTGTCACCAAACATGATCGGTGGTCCTTTGACCATTATAAGATCTGAAAGAAGATCTTTTTCTCCAGTCATGTGTGCATAGCATCCATTGTCTAGGATCCACATGCTTTTCTAGCTTTGAAGTTGATCTGCATGTACCTGTTCCTGCAAAGCATAAACTATGCTTTACGTCCCTGATCACTGATATTTCTACCAGATTAATTATAGAACAGTGCCACCCGAAGGTTGTCAGACCCACAGAGAATGATGTAGGAAATAAACTCATGTACAAAAACATAGTTTTTGATAAATTATTTGAGCAATTAGAAAAATAGATTTTGGGTTTTGAAAATAAAAAAGTTTAAAGCAAATAAAGGAAAACACTGATCCTAGGGTTGGACTTCTATTCTAGATAGCATGCAAATAAATAATTAATCATATTCATGCAACAGGTGAGATATCAGAAAAGTTTACTATTTCTTTGGTCGGGCAAATAGTAACTTGATTACTAATAAGTGACAATCTCCTCTCAGTCTCAAGAACACCTATCAATCAATCTCATTAGATCAACAGATTTAAATCCCTAAAATCTAATACTTAGTCGGACAGTAAAGATCGTATCATGCATTCATAATCTCACTATCAATATTCATTTCTCGGTCCTTCTATTAATAGTTAGACATCTAAATCAAATTTCATCTCTCGGTCCTTCATTTAAGCTAGAATTATGAAATAAAACAGGAATCATGAATCATCAACAATGAATCAATTACTCAAGCATGCATCCAAAACAGTTGTACAAACCCTAGAATCTGCTAGGAAAATTAACTAGACATAATTAAAAGAAAAAACATAAATAAATGAAAAATAAATAAAATAGAAATATTAAAGTACATAAATTAAAATACTAAAATAAAACTAAAAATACTACAGAAATTGAGGTAGAGAAAGATATAGGGACTAAGATCCACTGAATAAACTAATCTAGAGGGGTATTTATAGAGTTTGTGTGGTCTTTACATAGCAGAATCCTATAAGGAATAGGATTAGATTTGATGTAAATCTCAACCCTAATATCCTATTTTACATATTTCTTCCTTTTTGAGTCTTCAAGGCTTCCAAGTTGATATATATCTTGAATCCCTGACAAGTCTCGCCAAATCTATTAGCGTCGGTCGACGTAGCTGTTGGTCCCCGAGATCAAAGTCGTCGTGGTATCAATAAGATATACACACAAAATGCAGCGGAATAAAATAGCGTTTACTTGAATTTAGATTATTCTTAACTTAGAGTTTTTGTTCAAGTTTGCTTAAGTTCCTTTATGCAGTTATACTCTAGCAACTCCGTTGCCAGGTTAAGTCGCCGTAGCACAAAAGTAATAAAACAGTAATCAGCAAGAGAACACAAGGTTTATAGTGGTTCGATCAAATGATCTACGTCCACTCCTTAGCCGAATCGCTAAGAGTTTCACTAAGAAAGTATACGATGTACAAAGAGTTGCCTTTCCTGTAGAGCAGTCAGCCGACGTTTGGTCTGTCAGCTCCACGGCTATCTTCCGATACTCTGAACATTTCAGGTATGGCTCCAGCTGAGTCAAGGGCGCACCTTCGTAAAACTTGCTTTTACCACCTGTGGAAGAGTTTAGAGTTCCTTCCGAACTGTCCTTCGTTCTCGGCTTCAGTGCCTGTTCTAATCAATTCCTTTTCGAGAAATTGATTGCTGGATACTTTCTATAATGAAAGTGATCCCAATGATTAAAGATTCTTGAATTACTTCAAGAATCTCTCAGATGAGTGTCAGATGTAGTGAGACACTCAAGGTGTTGAAGGATTTTTGATAACTCTGTAGTGTGCCTTTCAACTTAACTGCTCTTAAGACTTTTTGTCTCTTTTTGGAATCTTTCGTACGTGTGTTTTTGTTAGAGAGTGAGCAGCTCCTGCATCTTCCTTTGATTTTCCTTTTATTGTTGGTTTCTCGAATCTTGAGTTGGCAGTTCCATTTAGACACAACGGATCTTTTATCTTAAATGCAGGTAGCTTTTTACCAAATTTTCTGTCTCCGTACAGGCTTTTCCGACCTACTTCTGACAGGTCTAATCTTCGCGTGCTGGTCAGAATGGCGGTGTAGCAGTTGTTAAGATTTGCTTTGCTGTGCCTTTACTGGAACGAGATGCTGGATATCTTTCAGCATGCTACTGGACTTGATTTGCAGCAAATGCTCTTCTGCTACACTGACTTCGGATTGCTAACGCCTTTAGCAGTCTGTGACGTGTTATCAAATGCTGACTCCTCAGCATTCTGCTATCACTAGCTTTCTTCTTCTTCAGCTTTTCTGATGTTTGCTGAGATTCTTCCAAGCAACCTATTCTATTACAACTCGATGTTTACCCTATACAGGACATTACATAAGCTGCTAAGCTATGCTAAGGTTCAGCAATGATCGACCATCTACTAAGGTTTGATCCAACAAAACCTTTTACAATGTTCTCCTAAGGATAGTTCAGGAATATTTTCCCAACAATTTCCCCCTTTTTGGTGCGATCAAAGCTTACTAAGGATTGCTGAGACTTAGCATCGAAAAATTCGGAGTTACAAGTAAATTTCTAGACAAACTATCTCAGAATCTTACTTGCTTTAAGTCCTTAGCGAAAATATTACAAGTAAAACATTCAGCAAACATTCAAACATTCTTGGCCTATCTTCCAGATTCTGATTTGTTGAATACACAGAGAGTGTATTTCAACTATTGTATGCACTCAGAAAATCAAAATTTAGACAATAAGATTTTGTCATGATTCCGATGATTTCATATATGATATTGCAATTACAAGTTTAGTGAAATCAGTTCAGAATCACGGCAAAAAAAATAAGAAAGTGACAGATGGGGGTGGCCTTAGTTCTGGGCGTCTGCTGGAGGTTTTGGCTTCTCAAGAGATTCCACCTTCCTCATTGTAATGGCCATGAGTTTCTCCATTTGTTCGATACGAGCTCGTTGTTCTGCTTTCTGTTGTTCTTCTAACTTCATTCTTCATTCCATCATTGCTCGTTCAAACTCTTTTTCTTTCCGCAGCAACTCAGCTTCCTCTGCTTTCACCCTTGCTTGTTCAGCAATCCTTCTTTCTTCCCCCTCTTTGAGCGCATCCAAAACAGAAGTGGAGAAAGACTTGTGCGCATTAAGATCGACGCTGAGAGTCACCACATTTATTTGCACCGTAGAGACGGTTTCTTCCACATGTGTGATTTTGTCAGTAACTTGACCAACCTTTTGCTGAACCTCAGAGACAGAGGTTTTAACTTCAGAGATTGCTCTTCGTACATCTGCAACCTCTTTTAGGACTTCTTCATTGAGTCTGGCTTGCTGGATGTCGCGTTGATGTAGTGCGTTGTGGAGTATGTTGACAAGAGATTGAAAACTCACTTGTACAAGTTTAGCAGCAATAGGAATGTCAGAAACGACCATTTCGTTACCGATTGTTGTGGTAGTAAGTTCACCAACTTTTCTTTCCACTGTTATGATCGCAGATTCTGGGACAGCGACTTCGATTCTTTGGGTGGTAGCTTCAGTAACCACATTGGTATCCACTTCCATTGAGTCACTCACTACATCCTGATCGGGATTTGAAGCAGAACCTTGAGCCTCAGAGGCTTGAAGTGAGGTAGCAGCTCGTGTATAGTCTTTCTAAAAATTGATCATTTTGAGATGGTCCTGTCTCATAGCCTCTTCTTCCTTCGCCTGTTCAAGAGCGGCTAGTTCTAGGCTTCTAACTCGCAACTTCTCCTCATAAGCAACTTTTCTTTTCTGATAAGCATCCAATGCAGCCCTTTGTCGTTTGGTTAGCTGGATATGTGCTATAGACTTCTGATCTGGAGCAAACTGTGATCGAGGCAATGACAGGGATGCGGAGTATTTTCGATGGTCACGGATGGCTTTTAACCTTGCAATCACCTGTTGATCAGTAAACTGTTTCATGCAGGAGGGCTGATCCATCCATTCATTTGCCCATAATTCTTCGGAACGCCAGAAATTGAGGCCTTTCCTTGCAATGGTAATCATCCGTTCTTCAAAACAAAGTTCATGCATGATGTAATCATATGTTTTCCATCGTCGGAATTGTCTACCAAGCACCTTGCCTTCCTCTGTTCCTTCATCAATTTCAACATAGAAGACCCCGGTAATGTCCCTATTGACTTCTAGGTCTACAAATGCTAAGATTTCATCACTCTAATCTCAGAGGTCGGCATTCGAATCATCTTCAAGCGAGATAGATGCGCACCACTGAGCTACTCTTCTAGAGTGGAAGAGTTTCCCAGGTAAACCATGAAATGGGATCCTCAATAGTTCGTTCTTCAAGGTGGGGTATTGTCTAAGAGTTTTGGCACCAAATACCTCATTAGATTCCCCCTCAGAATCAGATTCTGATGAGCAGGTAGGCTCATCCAAGAATCCAGCAGAGGAGACGTCTTGATCCATCGTATCATCTGCGTGATCCTCATCAGCAGCAGCGGCTGTTGTCTCTTCAGCAACATGGATTGTTGGTAATTTGTTCTTCAGTGGCAGGAATTCCTTCAGCAACTGGAGATTCTGCTGTAGGAACATCATGATCAGGAGCTTCTTCTTCAGTAGGCATCTCAGCAGCTGGTAACTCAGCACCTCCTGTGTCAAAGTCTTCAGTAGCACCTACTCCTTCAGCAATGGTAGGAGAACTTGAAGTCTCCTCATCTGAATCATCAAGCAGATTAAAGATATGCCTTTGACACGATCCTCAAAGGTTTTAGAGGACAATGAATCAATCTCCTTTTCAGTAGTTGTGGCTGCTTGATCAGTAGCCGCTTTCTTCTTGGCTTCTTGCATGTCCTGAAGCTCAGTAGTTTTGAACAGCCGTTGACGAGTAGATCTCCTCTTTTCTGTTGGCACAACTTCTATTTGCTGTTCAGATGAAATTGGAAGAGCAAGTTGACCAATCACGAGTCGTGGCTGTTCCGCTGCTTTCTTCTCCATAATCTCTTCAATCCTTTCGGTAGGCATATCACCGAGGGTTACAATGTCCTCAAGTTGCTGAAAGCACTGCTCTATTTCAATGTTCTTAGTCAATACCGCTATTTCTTCAGCAGTGACAGGTGATGCCGCCTGCAGCACCTGTTATCCTAATGAGCTTTCATCGACTTCCTCATCTGAAGTGGGCTTATCCTTATAGACATTGGACTTGCCTGTCAACTTCTTTGGTTTTAGTCAAGAGGGTTGGCTTCCTTCCTTGTTACAGGAATGAAATCAGTAGGAAGTAACTTCACACCTTGATCAATCTTTGTGGGGTGCATGACTAGCTCCAGAAATTTGCTGATTTTCAACCCAAAGTTAACATTCGATGATAATGTTCCATCAACGGACATGTGATCATTCTTCCTGGCATGTTCTGCCCAACGTTTGAAGAAAAATTCTGCCCAATTGCCCTTCACTCTGTCCGTGAGAGCCATCATTACAGCGTACTTCTTAGCAAATAGCTTAGAGTATGATCGAGCATCACATTGAAACATCTTGATGACCAATTCAGCAAGAGTTTTAAACTCATCTTTTAGAGTGTTAATGGGGGTGGCAGCCTTGAAAGTAATTGGCTGACCTTTCCTATCCTTCATTTGTTCAGGCTTCTTCCACAAATTCCAACGCCGTTCCATTTCATCATAATCTGCTACTTTGTATTGAGATATACGTTCCCCCTTATTTCGAAGACCAAAAGTCTTAGCAAGAACATCGACATTTATATCGATGATGCTTCCATAAAATGCATAGAATTCAGATACCATATGCGGACGAAAATGCATAGGCTCAGCGGATAACTATTGAATTACCTGTTCACTATCAAGGATATCCATTATCCAATCCGGGATATGTTCAGCAGCAAGACGTTTGTACAGTATGCGATCCTTCATGATTTGAGCTAAACGCCTTTGCTCCTTTGTATGACCGGTCTGTGTTTTCTTCCGAGCCATCATAACTAGTTGACCATAAGATATTGAATCGTCAACATCTTCCTTCTTTAGAATGCCGGTAAAACCTGGTGCATGTCGCACATGCAGGGGTTCTTCAGAGTTTGGTGGAAAATTGAAGATACGGGGTTCACTGGCTTCATAATGATGTTTATGGGAAGTGGGTTTCTGAGATGATGAGGCTTTGGGATCGGAGGTCATGTCTTTGAGAAAGAATTTGGAGTAATCTCGAAGAATTCGGAGATTTTGAATTTGGGAATTTTGCTCTGGATTTCGAAGGAGAAAGAATAAACAGTGATCAGAGCACAATAGGGTTAAACTTTTGAATGTGAGATCTAACGGTTGAGGTAAGTTCTGAGATGGGTTAGATCAACGGTTCATAAAGAACGCATCTTTCCATATGGCTTCCCATGCTCCAAGAAATACTCAAGTGCATCTGACGTGGCGTCTCCTCAGTTGATGCCGCCGTTTGAGTACATTAAATGCGCCTTATCGGGTCCCATCAAGTTTGAATTTAGAGTCATCCCGCCTCGATTTCGGATATGTTGTTGCTTCTGATCTAGCAGCCGTCCAAAGATGCTAATAGATAGTAGTGAGTCTCAGTACCCATGTTTACAAAAGAATCTGCTAACTTTGAACCAGATTTGTCAGCATCTTTCGAAGCTCTGCTGAGTCTCTAAAGACTCTGTTCAGAAATCGTAATGATGATGAGATCCTCAAACCTTTCAATGCTCCTTACTTAATATTGCTGAAATGATTTGACTCTCCATGCATACACGTCGATTCCTTTACTCGCGACGTTTCGTATTCCAAGAGACGAATCATTGTGATCTTCAGACATATTTTTCTCTTTCTTCCCGTCATAAATGGTAATTTCTCTATAAATACCTCCGTTCGAGATTATCCAAACATCTCAACTTTCGTTCTTACTTGACTCGTAATTTCAACCTTTCTTTCCACAAGAAAAGCAAGTTCCCTTCTTTACTGATGGATTCTCCTCCAAGAACCTTAGAGATCAGGCGCAACTTGATTCTGGATGAGCCGGGTCTGGATAGATACTATATAGATGATTATGATGTGGCAGTGAAGATCATGTCTGCATTGCAGTGGGGGGGTCTTTCTCAATTTGCATGTGCCACTCCACATCGTTTCCAGGAGGAAGTGTTGAGGGGTTTTCTTGGTGATTGCCATGTCGATCCGAATGCAATTTACGGGGTGTTCCATGGTAAGCTTGTCCGTTGGACCCCTGACACCTTTGCAGTGGATTTCGGGCTTCCTCGAGGTCCATTGTCTGTGCAGGAATATCTTGCAGAAGAGGTGTTTCCAGAATGGCTGGCATGGGAGAAATGGCGTCATTCTCCTCGTTTTGAGTTCAGTCCTGACATTCCAACCTCTGGTCTCCAGACTTCATATTGGGTGATGTTCCGCATTGCCCATGGTGTTCTGCTTGGAGAGGAGCCTTATGACCTCTGTTTCTCAAGGGCTGTTTGGCAGGTGATGATGGCTATGGATGATGCTGCCTCTGTGGACAGGGCCGGATTCTTCTTCAAGAATGTCTGGGAAAGCATCAAGCTTCATCCGTTCGTGCCACTTCGGAATGGAATGCAGCTCAGCTGGTTGATGGAAAAGTATTTTCCGAAAATTGTTGACGGTCCATCCAACCTTCAAGGAGTTAATTTCTATCCTTATAAGTCGGTTTCGCCTTTCTGAAAAAAATAATGAATCCTGTAGTAGATCTGTGTTTTCCTTTTGACTGATATTGTAATGTCCTTCCTTTTGAAGATGTAATGAAGTTCCTCTTTTTGCGATGCATGTCCATCTTTTCAGTAATGAATAGTTGTATAGCATAGTCATATTGACATAACGCTCTTTGACATTTCTTCAGGACAAAAGATAGGTTTGATCTTCATTCTTTCATATTCTATTGAGCAGATACAATCTATCTGCTGACTGTTTAAAGGGGTGTTTTTGACATTTGCCATCATCTTAGCAGACTTTATTTAGCAGAGACCTTCATCATATGCTGAAGATAATAAAAAGAAATTCATGAAAACCAGAAAGAATGAGAGTAGCATCTCATTCATCCGCAGCAACGTCTAATTCCATCATGCCTAATTTGATGCATAATTCTTTGAATCTTGTTTCTGCTAGAGGTTTGGTGAAGATGTCTGTTGTTTGATCCTCCGTGCATATACGCTGAATATCAATGTCCTTCTTTTCTTGATGATCACGGATAAAGTGATGTCGAATATCAATATGTTTGGTTCTGGAGTGATGTATGATAAGTGCGCTATTTCGTTCACTTATCTATGGATTTTTAGGTTGTTATGATAGAATTATGGTGTGTTTACTTTAAATTCCGAGCATTGTATGAGTTTTATGTCTAAGTTGTTCGTTATGCTGAAAAATACAGGTTTTTGGAGTGAAAATTGACCAAGTCTGAAAAAGAGATGTTTGGTGGTGTGCTCTGTTTCGATCGACAGAAATTGTGTCGATCGAAACAGAGGAATGTTGTATCTGATGAGCTCGTTGAAAATTCAAGCTGATCGACAGAAGAGGAGATCCTGTCGATCGATAGAAATTATGTCGATCGACAGGGACTTCGGAGGCGCAGTCGACAGGGCGATCAAGTGTTCGATTTTGAGAACCCATTTCGATCGACAGAATTTGTGTCGTTCGAAATTCGGGTCAAGCTGGCGGAATTTAATGTGTTTAAGTTATTTCCATGTTGGGATAATTAAACCTAGTATATATTGTTTTGTTTAGGCGATTTTTATGGATTATGCCACTTTTGAGACTTAAACCCTAGAGTTTTTCTTGCTCTTGAATTGCTTTCGAATTGTGGTGAGGATTGTAATCGAACCTTTGAAGATTGGATGCAATTACAAGGTTTGTTTTCTCTATGAAGTTTTGTTACAGGTTTTATCTTTCCATATTTCTGTTTAACATGAATATGTGTAGGTAAACCCTTATTCAGATTCTAGGGTTTATGTGATTGTCTTGGATGCATGTTTAGGTGATTAAATCGATCAATATTTTTAATTGGTTTATCAATTCTTGTGCTTTTTCTTAATCTGATTAATTTGGCCATTTGATTAGGTTTTCATAATTAATTAATTTGAGACTGAAAAGTGAAAATTGATTAATGGATTTAAGAATTGATAATATGGATTTTAATTATGTCTGAAAAGAGGAATTTAATCCATAGGAATAAATCTGATGTTTTTAAGGAGTTGTTAATTTTCCTAGAGACCGAAAGGATATAGGAAATTGATGATCTACTTTATGAATTGCCAAACCCTGGAATTTGTAATATTTTCTTGATGTTTCACCAAATCTTTATTTTAAATTGATCGATGAAATTTCCTTGCATGCTATCCTTGACATGAACTTGCCCTGGAATCTGATCTTTTCTCTAGTGTTTTCAAACCCAATTTTAATTCCCTGCTTTAATTTAATTTTCTTGCAAAATTAGTTTTAAATTTCAAAACCCCTTCAAAGTTTTATTTACTTAGACTACTAACAGAAAACAAATGGTTCAGTACATGAGATGTTCGCTTTTACAATCTCCGTGGGATCGATAATATTAACTTGTCACTACTCTATAAAAAATCATTAAAAAAATTAGTGATCAATGTACAGGATTCTTTGTGATGCACATAGCACTGTTGTTATCACAGAAGATTGGTACACATTCAGGAGAAATGTCATAGTCTTGAAGTTGTTGTCGAATCCACAGAATTTGCTGACAGCAACTAGCAGCCGCTACATACTCTGCTTCGGTGGTTGATGTTGCTACCGAGTGCTGCTTTTTGTTGAACCAGTTGACCAACTTAAGTCCAAGGAATTGACATGTTCCGCTAGTGCTTTTCCTATCAATTTTGCATCCTCCAAAATCAGAATCTG
The DNA here is from genome assembly GCA_026898455.1 of Plectranthus barbatus. Classification (NCBI taxonomy): domain Eukaryota; kingdom Viridiplantae; phylum Streptophyta; class Magnoliopsida; order Lamiales; family Lamiaceae; genus Plectranthus; species Plectranthus barbatus. The sequence continues at coordinate 37,748 of JAPKLW010002571.1, forward strand.
AGTAACCACTCAGAGCTAGACTGTCGGCTCTTGGATACCAAATTCCTAAGCCTTCTATGCACTTCAAATATATGATAATTCGCCTTGCTGTATCTAGATGCGTTTTGTTCGGTTGAGATTGATATCTAGCATATAGTCCTATAGCATATGATATATCTGGTCTGCTGGCTGTAAGATATAGCAGAGATCCGATGATCCCTCGATATAAGGTAGGATTCACTGCTTCTCCTTCTTTCTCAAGATCTGCTATACACGCATTGCTGATGGGAATCCTTAACCTCTTAGTTTTCTCTGGACAATACTTAGCAATCAGATCTCGCGTGTATTTTCTTTGGTGAATGAAAATTCCTTCATTGGATTGTTGAACTTGAAGTCCAAGGAAGTAGGACATCTTTCCCATCATACTCATTTGAAAGTTGCTCATCATTAGCTTGGAAAATTTGTCACAGAGATCTTGATTCTTTGAGCCATAAATGATATCATCAACATAGATTTGCACAAGTAGGATGCTTCCTTTATCTCTAATACGAAAGAGTGTTTGATCAATCCTTCCCTTTTTGAAACCATTGTCGAGCAGAAACTTGGATAATGTTCTGTACCATGCCCGTGGTGCTTGCTTCAGTCCATACAAAGCTTTTCTTAGCTTGTAGACTTGGTTTCCATTCTCAAATCCTGGGGGTTTCTCAACATAGACTTCTTCCTTGAGCTCGCCACTGAGGAATGCACTTTTGACGTCCATTTGCATGACCGAGAATTCATGATGTGCAGCATAAGCAAGAAATAACCTTATTGCTTCCAATCTAGCTACAGGAGCAAACGTCTCATCACAGTCAATACCTTCACACTGTTTGTATCCTTTGGCTACAAGACGAGCTTTATTCCTCACCACCACGCCTGATTCGTTCTTCTTGTTCTTGAATACCCATTTGGTGCCTATAACATTCTGATGTTCTAGCTACCAGATCCCATACATGATTGCGGGAGAATTCAGCAAGCTCTTCTTGCATGGCGTTTACCCAGTCTGGATCGCGAAGAGCATCCTCAACTTTAGTTGGTTCCTCACTTGATAGGTAGCAAGAAAACATTGCGGACCCTTGTCTTGTAAGAACAGGATCATTAATATCTCCGAGAACATCTTCTAGGGAATGAGCACGCAGCCATGCTGGTCTGATTGGTTCTCCAGCATTTCCTTCTCCGTCTTGATTATCGGTATTCTCTACATCAATCGCTTGATCCTCAGCATCTGGAGGTGTTGGTAATTTGTTCTTCAGTGGCAGAAATTCCTTCAGCAACTGGAGCTTCTGCTATAGGAACATCATGATCAGGAGCTTCTTCTTCAGTAGGTATCTCAGCAGCTGGTAACTCAGCACCTCCTGTGCCAAGGTCTTCAGTAGCACCTACTCCTTCAGCAACGTTAGGAGAATTTGAAGTCTCCTCATCTGAATCATCAAGCAGATTAAAGATATCCTTTTGAGGATTGGCCTCAGCATGATCATTGGCATCACTGGCCTGGTCAGCGGTTTGATCACCGACTGAGTGCATCTGGATTGGATCACAATCATTCATAGACTTCGTCGGGTCAATCCGTAAGTTCTCGAAGGAATTCAGAATTGATTGACCACTGACATCATCAGTCTCATGATTGATTTCCTTCGTCTCTTTTACAGCTCTGTGCACTAAAGTAGATTCATCAAAAATAACATTGCATATTATTTCCATAATTCCAGTAGTCTTATTTAACACTCTATAACCTTTGTGAGTGGGGTGACCATATCCAATAAGTACACCCTCATCTGACTTAGGTGAAAAAGTGTTAAGTTTCGACTTTCCGTTATTATGGATATAACATGGTGCACCAACAGCACGTAGATAATCTAAATTAGGCTTACGACCGTTGTATACTTCGTAGGGAGTCTTGTTGAATCGTCCGTTAATGGAACTTCTGTTCTGCGTATAACAGGCTATCATAACCGCTTCTCCCCAATACTTAGCAGGTAAATTAGCATCGGCTAGCATATATCGCACTGCTTCTTTCAGTGTTCAATTCCCTCTTTCTGCTAGACCATTCTGTTGAGGAGTCCTAGCAGTGGACCTCTCATGATTTATACCAGCTTTTGTGCAGAAATCCATGAGGATTCCATTGCAAAATTCGGTTCCATTGTCAGATCGGATCCTCTTCACAGTAACCTCTTTACTATTTTGCTCCTTAAGAATTAACTCGGGTAGAATGATCTTAACCTCATCTTTGGCCTTAAGCAGACGAACCCATGTGTACCTATAATAGTCATCAATTACCACTAAAGTATATATCTTTTTACTTACAGAGAGAGGAGTGACTGGTCCAAATAGGTCCATGTGCAATAATTCAAGAATCCTGCTTGAGGTATTTTTCTATGGATTGGAGTGGAACGAGGCTTTGGTCTTCTTTCCTTGTTGACAGGCTTTGCATATTCCTTCCTTCCAAAATGTGATGTCATCAGGTAGACCTGTGACAAGCTCATTTCTGGCGATATGGTTAATGGTTTTAAAATTCAGATGATTTAACCTTTTGTGCCATAGCCATGTGGTTTCTTCTTTGCTTAGTACTAGAAAGCATGAATGTTGTTGACCACTTTGCCAATCGACAACATAAAGACCTCCTTTCCGGATTTCTCGAAGTTTTACTTCTCCTGTAGCATTGTCAGCTATAGAACAACCTGAATGAATAAAAGATACTGTGTACCTGTTTTCACATAGTTGACTTATGCTGAGTAAGTTATGCTTGAGGTTTGATACGAGAGCCACGTTGACGATCCTTAGTCCATTGCACTCTATACATCCTCTGCCAAGTACTCTCCCCTTGCTGTTATCTCCGAACACCACAGATGGACCATATGATTTTTGAATATCTGAGAACAGGTCTTCATCTCCCGTCATGTGCGCAGAACAACCACTGTCTAGGATCCATTCATTTGACATGCCTGATGTCTTCGCACTTGAATCCTGATCCGGCAAGAACAATTAGGTTGATTTAGGTCCCCGTTTCGAGTCGGGTCCTGAAGGATTAGCTTGGGTCATTGTTCCTCTTCCACATTTTGGTAATCTTCAAGGTTTTCTCCTTGAGATCCATTTTGTTAACCTTCTCAACCTTTTGATGTGCATGTGTATGTGGTTGTGTGTTGTGCTCCTTTCCCTTCATCGTCCTTTGATGATACACGTATCTGGACTCGGGTCTCACATAGGTGTTTCTCCTACGTAGTGTGTAATGATAGTATTGGGGTTTCATTGAATGATGCTCAATGTGTCTTCCCCGAGAAAGGATAGGATTTTGCTTCCTAGCATTTGAAACATGATGCTCAGCCTTTGTCCTTGAGTTTGCTGAATAATTCTGATTGGCAGACCTAAGTTGAGAATTTTGCTGAGATTCAGCATCTCTTGTGATACACTGTTGAAATCTTACATTCTGCTTGACTTTTTGCTGAGGTCTAGCATAGTGCTTGACACTCTGCTTGGGTCCAGCAGACTGCTTGATATTCTGCTGAGCGATCTGCTTAGCGTTTGTCCTAGCATTTAATGATTCAGCAACAAATGTGTCCTTCTCCTTACTATCACCAAATATTTTTCCGGCAGAAACAAAAGTGATATTTCTCTTTAGCCTCGAAGTTTCATCTTTGTCATAACAACTGTGCCCAATTCCAGATCGGTCACCGTGACGTCTCTGTTGGCTTATCAGGTTATTCAAGATATCCTGACTAGTCATATACGCACAGACACACTTCTCATTGGCTTTGTTTTTCAAAATCAGATTCTCCTTTTCAAGATTTTTGAAATTTTCAGAGAGTTCAGAAAGTTCAGTTCTAAGTCTCGATAGTTCTTCACTATTGGACCTTAGTCTTTCGACTTCGTCGGTCAGGCTTATGACTTTCTGTTTGAGTGAAGAGTTATCTTTTACTATAGCATTCTTTAAGGTGTATACTTTTGAAAGTTCTAAAGATAGCTTGGTAAGATAATCTTCCTAGGAATCCAAGAAGGAACCCTCCGATTCAAATGTGTGTGCTGAGCATGAAATGTTAGTTATAGATGTTACCTCTTGATTGTCGACTGTTAGGGCCGATTCTGAAGGTTGCTCAGCATTAGCAGATGACTCACCATCCTCAACGATTCTTGCCATGAAGACCATCAAGGCTTCTTCTTCCTCTTCAGTGGGATAATATTTCTCTTCATTGTTAGGAATATCTGGGACTTCTGTCCGCGTCAGCAATGCCTTTGTCACAGCTCGGACTGCTCGTCTTTCAAATCTTTGCCGCAAATGTTCTCTTTCTTCAGGACTTACTTTTGGACAATCATGCTTCAAGTGATCTGGAGATTTGCATTCAAAGCATGTCCTTATCTTTTTCTCAGTAGGATGTTGTATCGAGGTTGCTTTTGCTTCCTTTTCGGCCTTTGCTTCCAAAATCATTTTTTGTATCTTCTTCATTTGCTCCTCCAACTCGTCTAATTTTTTATTTTCACTGTTCGAGTTAGAAGTTGCTGGGGTCTCCTTTGATGGTGTTGTTGGTGTTGATCTCTCCTTATTATAGAATGGTTTCCTAGGAGATTTCCATTTGTTTCCGTCCTTTTTTACAAAGTATGCTACATCTTCTTGAGTTCCAGCACTCGTTGCGCTTGGGTGTGCTATAGCAGCTTCATTCTTTTTCGACTGCAGAATAATGAATTCATGTGCCTTTAATTGAGAGAAAACTTCAGCGGTATACATGTTGCTCAGATCCTTTTCACTTAAGCTCATCATCTTGACAAACCAATCACATCTGGGAGAGAGCTTGGATATTATTTTGTTGTTCATTTCCCCTTTGTCATATGTCTTGCCGACATTTTTTAGTTCTCCTATGATAGTGTTGAATCTTTCTTCCATCTGCTGAATGGTTTCACCAGGAACCATGGCGAAGTATTCGTACTTGTCTACAACTACTTGTAGCTTGTTTCGCTTCATTTGTTCCGTCTCCGGAGAAACTTCACAGGCGTATTCCCACATTTTTTTGATGTGTTGTAGTCTAGAGCTTTGTCAGACATCAGAGGGGGTAGACAATCCATGATTAGTTTCATGGCGATGAACTCCAGCTGGCCTCTCTTTTTGTCTTCAAGAGTCCATTCCTCGTAGGGTTTCTTCACCATCTCAAGTCTGGGTGGACCACCAGCGGGTCCAGGGGGTGCAGTGTTAACCTTCAGGATCTCTATAGGACCAATCGTGAGAATGTCCCTCATCTCCGGATGAATGCTCTGCAACTGGATCATGGCCTTGTTTTTCTAGGTTTCAAATCCATCCTTGTTGTACTTTGGAAGAGCGTGATTCCTCATTTTCATTCTTTGCGCCTTCACCTGAGCTATGTAAGATACAGATACAAGAAACGCAAGGAAAAACTAGGATCTAGGTCCTAAGCGACTCAGAAGCAGTCGGTTTTTCAACCTCCTACTCTGATACCACTTGTTGGTCCCTGAGATCAGAGTCGTCGTGGTATCAATAAGATATACACACGAAATGCAGCGGAATAAAATAGCGTTTACTTGTATTTAGATTATTCTTAACTTAGAGTTTTTGTTCAAGTTTGCTTAAGTTCCTTTATGCAGTTATACTCTAGCAACTCCGTTGCTAGGTTAAGTCGTCGTAGCACAAAAGTAATAAAACAGTAATCAGCAAGAGAACACAAGGTTTATAGTGGTTTGATCAAATGATCTACGTCCACTCCTTAGCCGAATCGCTAAGAGTTTCACTAAGAAAGTATACGGTGTACAAAGAGTAGCCTTTCCTATAGAGCAGTCAGCCGACGTTTGGTCTGTCAGCTCCACGGCTATCTTTCGATCCGAACCTTTCAGGTATGGCTCCAGCTGAGTCAAGGGTGCACCTTCGTAAAACTCGCTTTTACCACCTGTGGAAGAGTTTAGAGTTCCTTCTGCACTATCCTTCGTTCTCGGCTTCAGTGCCCGTTCTAATCAATTCCTTTTCAAGAAATTGACTGCTGGATACTTTCTATAATGAAAGTGATCCCAATGATTGAAGATTCTTGAATTACTTCAAGAATCTCTCAGATGAGTGTCAGATGTAGTGAGACACTCAAGGTGTTGAAGGCTTTTCGATAACTCTGTAGTGTGCCTTTCAACTGAACTGCTCTTAAGACTTTTTGTCTCTTTTTGGAATCTATCGTACGTGTGTTTTCGTTAGAGTGTGAGCAGCTCCTGCATCTTCCTTTGATTTGCCTTTTATATTTGGTTTCTCGAATCTTGAGTTGGCAGTTCCGTTTAGACACAACGGATCTTTTATCTTAAATGCAGGTAGCTTTTTACCAACTTTTCTGTCTCCGTACAGGCTTTTCCGACCTACTTCTGACAGGTCTAATCTTCCCGTGTTGGTCAGAATGGCGGTGTAGCAGTTGTTAAGATTTGCTTTGTTGTGCCTTTACTGGAACGGGATGCTGGATATCTTTCAGCATGCTACTGGACTTGATGCGCAGCAAATGCTCTTCTGCTACTCTGACTTCGGATTGCTAACGCCTTAAGCAGTCTGTGACGTGTTATCAAATGCTGACTCCTCAGCATTCTGCTATCACTAGCTTTCTTCTTCTTTAGCTTTTCTGATGTTTGCTGAGATTCTTCCAAGCAACCTATTCTATTACAACTCGATGTTTACCCTATACAGGACATTACATAAGTTGCTAAGCTATGCTAAGGTTCAGCAATGATCGACCATCTACTAAGGTTTGATCCAACAAAACCTTTTACAATGTTCTCCTAAGGATAGTTCAGGAATATTTTCCCAACAGTAGCTCTGTCGGTCGACAAGAAATTCCCCGTCACTTGATTTCATCTATTTCGACCATTTTTGCGCTTCCCCACGGTTTTAGCCATAACTTTTGCTCCCGAACTCCGATTAACACGATTTCAGTTGCATTGGAAAGTTAATTCAAATATTTTTTTATTGACATGCTTCGTTAGCTCAAATTTCATGTGTGGAAGAAGTTGTGACTGTTTCTTTGAACATATATTACTTTCGGTATGGGTTTTCAGTGAATTTGACCTCAAACCTCCATAAATAAACCACCACAAGCATAATACCCTCCTAGAGTGACTCATGCAAAAAAGACAAAGTAAATGAACTAAAACATAATGAAAAGTACTAATTAATCAATCCAAATACGAGTGATAATATGAACTCATCAGTCCCGAATATCCGTGGGTCCTGCAGGGTTAGTGTGTTGGATCCACCCTTTAGGAATCCAAACTTGAGTCGCCGTCAAGGCATGTAGCTTTTAAGTGTTTCTTTCTGCCACCTTCCTCTTCCTTCTCAAATATTGCATGACATTTGATTGAGAAATAGTGAAAGTGTGTGCAGTTCTTTTAGAAGCAGACTTTTTAATAGGACCACAGAATACTGGTTCCGGATGTGTGTAATTCCCATGTGATCATTAACTACCATATTTAGCCTTCATAGCCCTTGAAAATGATGTTTGATTGGGCTCAGGCCTCATGTAGGTGTTCTTCTTACTTGGTATAATCCTTCTCTCTTTTTTAGTATATAACTTAGGTATTTAGTTATTGTCATAACTAGGTTGTTTGTTTGACTTCCTTGCAACTGAAACTGGTTGCTTAGTCAAACTGGTCATAGAAACTGATTCCCTTACAGTACGAACATACTGCTTCACCAGTTTCTCATGATGAACTGGTTACCTTCTAGTTTGTGACTCAGTCAGTTTGAGATTATACTATTTTATCAATATTTCCCTATGAACTGACTTCTTTGTCACTTGCTGATTGGCTAGTTTGGGGTTGTTGGAAGACTAACATTTTGTCTTTCCACAAAGGTTGGTAGGATGTTGACTATTCCTTTGCCTATCAACCTTGACTGATCGCTGGAATTTTCTTTTACAAAATAGTTTTTCCTTTTCCAGTGTCAGTTCCTGAAGAAGATGTTGAACTGCTCAAAATATTTTCATTAAACTAAGATCACTTCTTCAAGTTCTCTTGATCTTTTTATAAAGGGACACTTGCAAAGTTCTTTCTTAAGGTTTTTCCTTTTCAAGAAATCATATTCCTTCTTAAGATTTTCAAAATTTTTCAGTAGTATGGAATGTTCATCCTTGAGTTTTGCCAGTTCCTTGGTGGCTGAACTAGAATTTTCAATCTCATTGATAAAAAATGAAACTTGAATTTTCAGCGAGGAGTTTTCGCCAGCTAAGACATTCTTTAAAGCATAAAATTTTGAAATTTTTTTTGAAATAATGTCGAGGGTAATATCCGCTGAATTGGAGCAATACGATTTAGGTCCCCCTTATATGCATGCAGAAGGAATAGATTCTGGTAAGAAGTCAGTTACCAATTCATCGGTTACAGTGAGAGTCGATTAATTTTCTACTACGTCTTTTTCCTCTCCGATCACGGCCATGAATACCAATAGTGCTTCCTCCTCAAACTCACCATCCAATATGTAGTACTCATCATCATTTTCGGGAATGTTTGGAACTTCTGTTCTGGACAGCATTGCTCTCGCAACCGTCTTCGATCCTCTTTGTCCACATGCAGACATTCAAACTATAGATGGTCCAGAGAGTTGCATTCAAAGCAAGATTGAGGCGATCTCTTTACAAATCTCTTCTCATCAGTTTGAGGACTATCAGTTTTGGCCTTGGCTTTCTCAAGAAGTTTGGCCAATCTTTTCATCTGCTCCTCAAGCTCAGCAACAGAGCTCTCTCATTCCTTCTAGTAGGAGGTTGATGTCAATGGTGCTTCCTTTGTTGAACTGGATTGACAGCAGGTCTGTCTCTGTGGAAGGGCTTCTTCGACCTCTATTTTGCTCCCTTCTTAACAAAGTACGTTGTGTCTTTAGTATGGTGGTTGGTGAATTGGCCACTCAAACAATTGTATCCTTGTTCACCATTTAAATGTCCCACTCGTGAGCTTGGAGTTGGGCGAACAACTCCTTGGTAGAGATCTTAGAAAGATCTTTCTCCTTTAGACTGGTTGTTTTGACGAACCAATTTTCTTTCAACATTTTGGACAGGACTTTGGCATTTAGATATGTTGTTGAGTATACCCTGTCTAATGCCTTCAACTTGCTCATGATTGAGTTGAAACGAGCTTCCGTTGACTTGATACTCTCTCCAGTAATCATTTGGGATTATTCATATTTGTCGACGCATACTTGGAGTTTGTTTCTCTTCATTTGCTCTGTTTCTTGGCACAAGCCTCCAAGGTAGTCTCATACTTCTTTAGCATTGACAAACTACATGACTTCATCAACAAGTGCCTCTGGTAGAGCTGGCAGGATCAACTCAATAGCAATTGGAATCTAGTTGGGCACATCGTTTGTCCTCCGGTGTTCATTCTTCATAAGGCTTCTCGATCATGTCTAGGACATTTTCACCTACGAACTGGGTGTTGACCTTCATGATCCTTATTGGTCCATGCTCGATGACATCTATCATCTCTGAATGTATACTTTTTAGTTTAATGATAGATCTCTTCTTTCAGAAGCTGAACTTCTCCGCCGAGTATGTTGGAAGCTTTGCAGCATTCATCTTTGAATGTATAACCTGCTCGCTAAACAAGGAAAAAGTGCAAGGAAATGGATCCAGTCCGTAGCGACTAAAACAAGTTCAGTGTCTGAAGATCGACACGCTCTGTTACCACTTGTTGATCCCGAGATTAGAGTTGATGCACTACGGAAATAAGATTTAAACATGATTACACGTCACAAACGGGTTGTTGCTCACTAGTTTGTATTTCTAAACTTGTTGTTTAGCGAGTTTGAGGTTAGATTGAGTTTCAGATATACTTCAACACATAGAATGTGTTGAGTTTTAAATCCTTACAGAAAATAAATAAAGCAGTAAAGTGCAAAAGGATTTATAGAGGTTCGAAGCCTAAAGTCCCACGTCCGCTCTTTTGACCAAAGTTTGGAAATCACTAAGTTTTACAGGAATACAAAGAACCTATGATCTATAGCTAGCTGGTAGATGCCAAGGTCTACCAGTTCACTAGCTCACTCGCCCAAGCCTTCGTCTTTCTTTTGACTTCGCAGACTTGGAGTGTGGGCACACTACGCAGCCTCCTCTTCTGGAGTTGGGAACTTTAAAGTTCTTCCTAGAAATCTTGTGGCTAGACGTCCGTGATAGTTCCTTCTTGGAGATGAGCAGAAACTGCTGTATTCTTACTTAGAGAGTAAGAACACCAACAAAATAACTTGTGCTTATAAGCACCGAGTCTCGTGCCCAAAGATAGCACACAATGGGCTTAGAAAAAGCCTCAAAGTTTTAAAATTAGAGTTTGCAACTTCGGTTGATATTTTGGCTCTCTTGTTTCGTGAGTTTCAGTTAAGGTTCGCCAAAATTAGTAACCTCTCTTTTAGGAACACTTCATTTACTTATAGATGAAGTGTGAGAAATTCAAAATTTGAGCTGTTTAGAGACAATCTGGATGATGCCTAATCCAGCGCCTCTCTTGACTTCAAAAGCAGGATGCTTTTCTAGAACTTCAGCACCTGCTCCTTCCATTTCTGACACTAGACATTGACGTGTTGCTTTGTGTTAGAACAAATCTTCGTCAGTCCGAGGAATCGAAACTGGTTGCGAGAACTTCAAACTTTAAGGCTTCTCCTTTCTTAAAGTTTGGCTTGTAAAGCATTCATCTGACTTGATCTCTTTGTCTCTATATGTGAGTTAGAATCATGTGTGGAAACTGATCTTGCAAGCTTGAGATGAATCAAATTGGTGTCTTTGGTCAGTTCATCTGAATGCCAGTTCCAAGCTGGTGGCCAGTTCTAGTTTCTGCTCACGTGGTCCAAACTGGTGGATTAGAACCCGAATCCAGTTTGTCTTGATCCGTTCTATTACAACTCGAGGCAATTCCTAAACAAGACTTTACAAGTTTTGTACAAACTAGAGCTATTTTAGAGACACTCTAAACTGGTGGTTTTTATACAATCTTTGACACAACAAAATAACAATAAGGTAGAAATACTTCCCAATATAGTGTGTCTTACAAATGAAAATGAGAACTTTATTTATAGATCCATTTTCAAGTGTGAACACTCCAAAATAATTAAGAGATCATATCAAAAATCTTTCAAGATTACCAAAAGTATTTGAAAGTTACAAACTTCGTCACCTTTAAAATTCTCTTAATTTTCCTCACAAATAATAATTTTCGCGATTTAGTTATATTTAAATGGGACTATGTTTTAACCCTCAATGAAGAAATACAGCCCCTTTTTCTTGCATCAGATAGAGCTGGTGATGCATGGATGATAAATACTACTCCCTCTGTCCCGGTGAAGTAGTCCCACTTCACCGGGGCACAATAACCAATGTTAAAGTGATTAGGGATGTTTAGGGATTTAATTAGTTAGTGGATTAATAAAAAACAATAAAAAATAAAAGGCAAATTGTAAAAACATTCGTCGGTTGACCAGAAACCTTCCCCCCACACCACCGAGCCGTCGCCTGCAACGAAGGGCGACAGGGGCGACGAGACACCGTCAGAAGGAAGATCTATGGAGCTCATCATTGCAGTAGAGAGATCTGGCGAGAGAGAGCGATGGCGGAGAGAGGGAGAGTGATTGGCGGCGGAGAGAGGGAGAGCGATGGCGGAGAGAGGGAGAACGATGGCGGAGAGAGGGAGAGCGATGGCCGCGGAGAGAGGGAGAGCGATCGCCGGAGTGAGGGAGAGCGATCGCTGCGGAGAGAGGGAGGCGACGAGAAGGGTCTAGAGAGAGGGGGGTGTGCGGCGCAAGATTGTAAATGCTAGGGGTTGGGGGTTGGGGGGGGGGGGGGTGGGGGTATTTTTGTTAATTTAATTAGTGTAATTTAATTAACCCTAATTATTCCTAATCTTTCCTAATTTTAGAAACGGGACTAATTTACGGGACAAGGAAAAATGAGAAACGGGACTACTTCACCGGGACGGAGGGAGTAATTATTTTTGGTGTGTTTCTTAGACATTAATTTTTAGTGCTAGCACATTACAATTATACTTAGAGGGTGCAGATTTTGTTGATTTAGAATGTGAAGTATAAATCTAGCTAATTGGTAGAAATAATTTATATAAGAATCTCATAAATCAAATCGATCAAAAAAAATTTAAAACCATTTTATCCTATCAGGCATTTTGGTATGACCAATTTGAAAGGTTTAAAATATTTATTCAATAAATAATGCGAATAATAAAATCCATAGATTGTTCGATTGTTTTTGTATGATTAATTAACTTAATTAGAAATTAAAAATCTACTAAAAATTAGATTATTTTATGAATTATTCTATTCATAGCCTCAAAATTTCTCATCATAGTCCCCAAAATTATTTAAAACAGTTTTACCCCTAAAAGCCAATTATTATTTAAAAATTTGCAAAATGAAATTATAATAAAACCCCCTCTTTCGGCTATTCATCCTATATTTTTTTATACAATATTGTACAATAAAATCACATTAATCAATAATTAAATTAGATATTTGCTTAATATTGTAGGACTAGTTCTCTATGCGGGAAGGAAACTTAACCTAAAAAAGTTAGTTAATGTGCTTTGTTGTTCTTATAAATAAGTTTGCTGTTGTTCAATGGAGACACCACCTTGACTTATTATATTTTGTAGGATAAAGAAAACTACAATCAATCAATGTTGAAAGCATCCAGAAAAAGAGAAGAAAAAAAGAGATCGTGGAACAATATTCTCTCAATTAATATGTATTCCTATTGCGGCAATTTCAAGTAATAACAGTGGCAAAGCTTAAGATTTCCTTCTCTTGCATCATGTCTTTTCAATTATTTCCAGATATGAAAGTCATTCAGAACCAGCAGTTTAATCGAGAATTTTAAAATAAAATTTTAAAAAATTTGGCTAAACTGTTAGTTCGGAACCGAACCAGCCGTTTATGATTCCAAATCGGAACCACTACAGTAACGAACCGATTAAGGTTCAAATTTTTCGGAACCGAAATTGAAACCGTGGCAGCGTGGCCGTCTATAACCTCTACCTTAACTTCAATTCCTTCGTAATCCTATTTTTTTTTGTGTTCATCTTTTTAGGAAGACTATCTCATAAAATATCAAATCACAATATTATAAAAATATATTTACTAAATAATTAAATTTAAAAAGTCAAATCTAGACCTATATAAAAGACTAAGATTATTAAAGTTAATCGGTCAGACCAAGTCCTATTCTATATAAATTGAGTTACCAAACTAAAATCTAACATGATTTACTACTGCTCAGAACCCCAATTATGACATCCTTCCTATCCCATTTAAAACCTACTAATTAATTAATTATTTTTAATAAAATATATCAATTTAAATTCCGCCCCATACTAGTTATTGCATCTGGAATTCATGACATATGAATAAAGATAAACACGTCCCAAGTTGGAGATAAAGGATATTACCAACAACGGTTGAAAAACCGAGTCCGAATCCAATGAAAGCATAGGTGAAGGACATGATAGCAGCAACAATGGAGAGCCATGTCAATTTGTGGAAATTAGGAATCTGAGACACCACAATCTGCGTGAGGCCGAACAGCAGCATGAACATGTTGTCCCCGTACGAGCAGCTCGAATCCCGCCCCTTGTCGTGGTAACAATCTGATCGCAGAAGCAAAGATGATATGTTCTGTGCAATCTTATAAGTTGCACCTCAGAAAACCACATCCATTAAATTAATAATTAGTGAACTCTAATTTGTTTTCTTCACCGGTAATGGAACTCTAAATGAAAAAAAGGTATAAAATGTAAAAAAAAAAAAAAAAAAAAAAAAAAAAAAAAACACAAAGATAAGTTTATAATAGTTCAATGAAGAAGAGGAGGAATGGGGTTGTACGTTGGTTTCAGGGAGGCTATAAGGGCATAATAGTCTATGAAAATAGTATTTTTATTTTTGATTTAATTGAGAGTTATATTGACAAAAAAAGACTATATATAGAATTACTCTAATTTTATAATTCTACTAATTAATTGACATATTGTATGCATTTTTGAACAGTAACTGTAAATATTATTTTGAAAAAAAAATACAACTAAAGCAACAATAATCACCCTATAATTTTGCACGTGAAATGCGCACGGGGCGAAGTAAATACAAAAAATAGTCATCAATTCAGAATGCAAGTGTGTAAACCGTTTTGTGTCTGTCCAATAAACTATATATGATTCAACAAACAATAGTGACACTGAAATATAATTTAAATTAATATATTTTTTTTTATTTTAAAAAGCATAGATATAATCAGCCAATTTCCCTTGCCTGGACAGATTTCACAACTCAATCAACGGGATATTTATCATGAAAAGACGTAACATGTTGCAAATTTATAATGCCATAATTATAAAATCGAATATAATTAGGTAATACAAAATTGCGGTCTGAATCATATATAGTTTATAATTTCATATATGTGATTGCTAGTCCCGAAATTACAGTGCTAAACTGTACAGCGGAAGATTTGAAAATGCAGCGAAAGTAATAAAAGATAGTTGCAAGGGTTCGAATAAACAAAGTATAGTCAGTTTAGTGTGTAGAAGACTTAACCTTACGTCTGTTCTGGTTAAGTCTGTTTCACAGCATATACTCTTCAATACTTGAACAAGTATTGATGGTTTCAAAAATCAGTTTGTGAATCATAAAAATAGAGCAGGAATATGAGTAAAGCAGTAAACAACACACAAGATTCATAGTGGTTCGGATCTCAATATCCTACATCCACTCTTCTGACCCAAGGTCTGGATAATTCACTAAGTAAATAAAGGTCTCCTTACGATCTATACACAGCCCGTCGTCGCCTCCGTCCTTCGGTCAGCTGTGGCACTTGCCTAGGAACTCCTTGCGGACTTAGTCTTCAGGTTGAAGTGAGGAAGGCACCCCCTAGCCTTCTCCCCGGTGTTTAAATGTTTACTGTTCTTCCCATAACTCAGGTGGTTGGCATACGCCCGTGAGAATCAATATCCCAGACTAGAAAACTAACTGCTATGAATATATCTCAGAAAGATATATTCAATCAAAGAAGAGCTTCAGCTTTACAGCATCAGCCTCGTGCTCGGAGAAGATAGCACGAACTAAAACTTAAGTCGAAGACTCAAGTCTCGTGTAAAGAAATACGGAAACTCAGAGAGTTTTAGCAAAGAGATGGCTTAGCAGAATTCCCTTTGTCGTGTGAAGACTCTTTTGAGTTCGTTCAAACTTCGTAACCATTTAAGGTTGAAGGGCAGACCTTTTTATAGAGGATTTCTTCTCAGCATTTTGAATTTCTGCCCGTTAGATACATAAATTCAGACATTAGACACATGGAAGATATTGTTCAATCGTAGTCCACGCCTTAGGTCTGCTTTTTGCTCTGCTCTGCTACGTCAGTGTACCATACACTAACTTTATGCCAGACTAAGTTCTCAATTTGAAGGAACCAGGTTTGGATACCCTCGTACTGACATACACTTGGGCATAGATAAATGCCTAAGTCTGACTGAGCTTTGATATCGTTCGAATAGCTCGAGCTTTAAAGGTAGAGGCTCTTATACTGACTTTCCAAGGTCAGTACAGCTTAACCCTCATACTGACTTCCCAAGGTCATTATGGTAGACCTTCATACTGACTGTCCACAATCAGTATGGAAAATGCCCTCATACTGATTTCTCCTGATCAGTATGGAAAACCATCATACTGACTTCTCCTAGTCAGTACGGGAAAGCCCTCATACTGACTTCTCCTAGTCAGTATGGAGAACCTTATACTTAGTGCTCCAACTCAGTTCCGGTTAAGGTTGTACTTTGTGAAAACCAAGTTTCAGGCGTGCATGTAGTCAGTTCTCGAGCATTCTCCTTTGCTTGGTCTTCAGCCTAAGTTCTATTACAACTCGATCGATCCTATACAAGGATTACAGTTTAGAACTCTAGACTCTTAAAAACTGACTTAGATGGCTTACAATCTTTGACCCACCAAAACACAAAAAATAAGGAAGGATTTCTCTAACAAAAATCCTAACAATTTTTTTCCTTTTTGGTGTGGTCAAAGCCATATTTAATCTGCGATGATGAGTTGTGGATAACTTTAAAATTTTTACAGATTTGACAAGTAGTCACATAAACTCAGAAAAGTTCCCCCTCAAAGTCAGCTTTCTACTTAAGATCTTCTCCTTATAGATTTGGAGAGATATTGCTCGATTGATTTTCAAATCAGTTTAGAGCAGTTAAACCTTAAGTAGGAGAGAGTTAGAAGTCTGCTGATTACACTGGATTGTGTAAGTTTAGCGTATGAAGAATGAAGACCTTTGTTGGAAAAAAAAGAGATTATCATCAACAAGTCAGTTTACCCTTTAATAAATTTTATTACAGGCACAAGGATAAACTAAAAAAAGATACCTATTACAGAACTATTGCAAGTCTACACTAGGCTATTTTCGGTCTTCATGATGTTCTTCAAACTGGCTGCTACTTTGGTCTGTTTTGAACTCCTTGTCCAATGAGGGTAGCTGACTAGCTTCTCCCTGCCCTTGGATTTTCGTCTTCCAAGAGTTCTCGGACTAGAAAGTCATTCGTTGAGATGTGCTCCTTGTGGAAAAAAAAAACTTGTACACTTTCATCGCAACGTCGCTTGAGGGAAGCAAGTTTGATATGCTGACCTGCTTTCCACTTCCCTCATGCTGGCTTTCAGTGGCTTTGCCCCTCGGAGATCTGTTGGCGCTGACATTGGCATGAAGTCCATCACTACAAGAATATCCCCTATGAATGTCTTATGTCCTCCGGGCTTCTTTATTAGGCTGTGAGCCTAGAGCAGTCCATACTTTGTTATTTCAAAGTATAAAATAGTTAGTAGACACAGAGAAACTCTGAGATCTACTTGTTGTTGTACCTGTCGGGCTCACAGTACTGATGTCTCCCGCACCAGTTCTGATGTCTTCTGCACCTCCCATACTTCTTTTCCCCCTCTTTGACCGCACCCAAAAAGGGTGGTGAGGTTATGTCTGGTTCTATCGCCATATTTCTATATCTAAGGGAAGTTTTGGTTGAAAATGAAGTATGGAAGGAAGGGTTCGACAATGGACAAAGGAAAAAAAGTGTTTCATAGAGAAAACATATGAACCCTATTTATAAAAGAGAGAAAAGTCATTTAAAAAAGGTAGATGTACCGTATGACCTTTCGGTTTCTAGATATTCGGCGATGATTGGGATACGTTGCCTCGCGATGCGCGTTTGGGATTTGACTAGAGCGACATGGGAAGGAGCATTATCCATGTGTCAAATCATGATTCATCGATGCAAGATACGTATTAATAGTGATGTAACCTCAACGATCGCCTTTAGAATTTGAGATGCCGCCTTTCAAATTTCCAAACTGACAAAGATTCAGTTACTTAACTGAGAGTTGAAACTCAGTTTAATTCTGCATCCGTCCTTCAGAGATCTTCTAAGTGTGAAAACCAGAAATTGGTTTTCTTTAGCAAGTCAGTTCGAAACTTAGTGGGAGTAAGTTTCAACTTCTTCGGATGCCTTAGGCAATGACTTCTTCTGTTCTTGTTTGTGTGATGAGCTTCATACAGATTTGCGTTGACACCACGTGAAGGAGTATTCTTCAAAGATAAGTATGAAGGCTTCATGCTGAGTGACACACCAAGTTTAGAAAACTGAGAGTTGGAACTCAGTTTGAATTTGCATCCGATCTGCTTTTATGTTCAAAAACTGAGAGCTCGGACTCGGTTTTATTCAGCATCACTCTTCTTTAATAAGAATCTTGTCGATCTCCAATAGACCAAGTTTTTATGTAGAGCTCCTTGAATCTGGTCTCTGGGAGTGGTTTGATGAAGATGCCAGCGAGTTGATCTTCAGTTCGGATGTACTCCACGAACACATTCTTCTTCTCGACATGATCTCTGATGAAGTGATGTCTTATGTCGATGAGCTTGGTTCTGGAATGGTGAACTGGGTTCTTTGTGATGCACATTGCACTTCTATTATCATAATAGATTGGCGCACACCCAGTTTCGAAGCCTCTATGTGCGATTTCTTTGGATTGACTTGAAACCTCGTAAATACTCCAACTGAGTAGGAAATGTCTGTCCTACTGGCAGTTAAGTATAGGAGTGATCCAATAATGCCTCTATATGTTGTTGGGTTGACTGCTTCGCCTTTTTCATGAAAATTGATCTGAGCACTTGGGCTCATCGGAATCCTCAAGGGCTTGGTTTTCTCCGGACAAAACTTGTTGATCATGTCCTTGGTATATTTATTTTGATTGATGAAGATTCCTCCTTCGGACTGAATAACTTGAAGACCCAAGAAGTAAGTCAGTTTGCCCATCATGCTCAACTAAGAGAGCCTTCCTCAGTTTGTAAACTTGATTTCCTTCTTCAAAGCCTGGGGGTTGTTCCACATATACTTATTCCTTGAGCTCCCCGTTCAAAAAGTCACTATTCACAACCATCTGGAAAATTGTGAAGTCGTTGTGGGCGACATAAGCAAGGAATAGACGAATAGCTTCAAGTCTGGCCACCAGAGTAAAAGTTTCGTCAAAGTCGATCCCTTCATATTGAGCATATCCTTTTTCTACCAGTCTTGCTTTATTTCTCACTATATTCCTTGTCTCGTCTCTCTTGTTCTTGAAGACCCATTTGGTGCCAATAACTAACTGGTGATTTGGTCGATCCACCAAGTACCAAACTTGATTTCTATTGAACGCAACAAGCTCCTCTTGTATAGCTTTGATCCAGTTAGTTGATTTCATAGCATCTCCAATCTTTGTTGGCTCTTATTCTTGAGATATAAAACTAGTTAGCAAAGCACTCCCTTGTCTCATACGAATTGTATTGGCAACACTGTCTAGCACGGCTTCCTCGGGATGGTTTCTCAATCATTTTGGCTTCTGGAGCAGGGTAACTTCAGCAGGTTAGACGAAATCTCCAGGATACTCAGTACCATCTACTCCCAATTCTAGAACTTGAACTAAGTCACTTTGACTGGAGTCTCCTTCTCCAATGTTGACTTATATATCCTGAGCTCCTTGGTCTTCTTGAAGCACCACCGGTTGGACATCTGAAGGATGAGCGCCTTCATTTTCTGGAAAGTCAGTAGGCAACTCTGTTCCAGTTTGGCCTTCAAGTTGAGCTTTGTTTTGATCTCCTGAAGTTCCCCCTTGATTGATGCCTGAGTTCATCATCGGTGAACCAAAAGCCTTAGCTACGTCGATTGCATCACCGGCCTCCTCATCTGGAGTACTTGTGTGATTATCCACAAATCTGGTCTGAGAAACTTGATTTGGATCTTCTTTATCAGCACTGAGTTTCTCACATTCATTTTTTACTGTAAAATCACCAAGTTCCAGATCTTTCAAAGTCCTGCGCACTAAGATAGACTCATAAAAAACAACATAGCAAGTTACTTCCACAAGTCTGGTGATCTTGTTGAGTACCCTGTATCCCTTGTATGAAGGATGTCCATATCCGAGGAACACACCTTCATCTGCTTTGGGATTGAAAGTATTCATTTTAGACTTTCCAATGTTATGGATGTAACATGGAGAACTAAAAGCACGAAGATGAGCTATAGAAGGCTTACGACCATTGAAGACTTTGTACGGGGTTTTATGATGGCGACTGTTGATTGCACTTCCATTCTGAGTATAGCACGCCATCATCAAGGCTTCGCCTCCAGTAACCTTCTTTTAAGTAAGCTTGAGCAAGCATAGTCCAGACCGTCTCTTTGAGTGTTTTGTTTCTTCATTCAGCAAGACCATTCGGTTGGGGTGTCCTTGGAGCTGACTTCTCATGAGCAAGGCCAACATCAACACAGAATTCCATCAATGGACCGTTGCAAAACTCAGTTACGTTTTCAGATCTGATTCTTCTGACGGTGACTTCTTTGCTATTTTGCACTTGAAGGATGAGCTCTGGAAGTTGAAGCTTCACTTTATCCTTGCTCTTCAGCAGTCTTACCCAAGTATATCTCGAGTAGTCATCTAACGCAACGAGAGTGAATCTTTTTCTCCAATGGTAGGCGGCTTGACTGGTCCAAATAGATCCATATGAAGCAGCTCGGGGATCCTATTTGTGCTTGTTGTGATGGTTTGATTCTTGAATGATGCTCTGCTTTGTTTTCCCATCTTGCATGCTCTGCAGACACCTTCTTCCTTCTTAAAACTGACTTGTGGTATGCCTTCCACAAGCTTGTGTTTGGCAAGATGTCAGATTGACTATAGATTCAGATGGTTAAGTCTCTTATGCCAAAGTCAGTTGACTCCTTCTTGGGATGAGCTTGTTGCGGCAAGGCACATGTCAGGCTTTCCGCTCTCTGAATAAGCATTAAGAGTAAGCTCATCAGATTTTGGGTAACAAATACCTAGTGACTCTGTCCCTTTGAGCTATTTGACTATTCTCCTGGCAGCCTCCATGTGTGATTTCTTTGGATTGACTTCAAATCTCGCAAAAACTCCAATTGAGTAGGAAATATATGGCCTTCTGGCAGTTAAGTATAAGAGTGACCCAATAATGCCTTTGTATGTTGTTGGGTTGACTGTTTCGCCTTCTTCATCAAGATTGATCTGAGCACTTGGGCTCAGCGGAATCCTCAAGGGATTGGTCTTCTCTAGACAGAACTTGTTGATCAAGTCCTTGGTATATTTCTTTTGATTGATGAAGATTCCTCCTTCGGACTGAATAACTTGAAGACCCAAGAAATAGGTCAGTTTGCCCATCATGCTCATCTGAAAGTTGCTCTGCATCAGTTTAGCAAACTTCTCACACATCTTCAAGTTTATGCATCCGAATATAATGTCATCGACGTAGATTTGTTCCAGAAGGATGTCTGATCCATCCTTAATTTGGAACAGCGTTGTGTCGATTTTGCCCTTCGGGAAACCATTCTCGAGGAGAAACTGAGACAGCTTCTCATACCAAGCTCTGGGTGCCTGCTTTAACCCATAAAGAGCCTTCCTTAGTTTGTAAATTTGGTTTCCTTCTTCAAAGCCTGGGGGCTATTCCACATATACTTCTTCTTTAAGCTCCTCATTCAGAAAGGCACTCTTCGCATCCATCTGAAAAACTGTGAAGTTGTTGTGGGCTGCATAAGCAAGGAATAGACGAATAGCTTCAAGTCTAGCTACTGTAGAAAAAGTTTTGTCGAAATCGATTCCTTCACATTGAGCAAATCCTTTTGCTATCAGTCTGGCCTTATTACTCACTATATTCCCAGTTTTGTCTCTTTTGTTTTTGAAGACCCATTTGGTGCCGATAACTGACTGATGAGTTGGTCGATCCACTAGGTACCAAACTTCATTTCTCTTGAACTCAGCAAGCTTCTCTTGCATAGCATTGATCCAGTCAGTTGACTTTAGAGCATCTCCAATCTTTGTAGGCTATGATTCTTGAGATATAAAACATGTAAGCAAAGCGCTCCCTTGTCTCATGTGAACTGTGTTGGTTACACTATCTAGTACGGTTTCCTCTAGATGGTTTCTCAACCATTTCGGCATCTCGAGCTGAGTGACTTCGACAGACTGGACGAAATCTTCAAGATACTCAGTGTCGTCTGCTCCCAATACAGGAACTTGAACCAAGTTATTTTGACTGGAGTCTTCTTCTCAAGCATTGACTTCCATATCCTGAACTCCTTGGTCTTCTTGACGAACTACTGGTTGGATATCTTATGGATGAGTACCTTCACTTTCTGGGTGGTCAGTTTGAATAGGATACTCTGTTCCAATTTGTCCTTCAAGATGAGCTCTATTTTGATCTCTTGAAGTTCCCCATTGATTGATGCTCGAGTTTATCGACAAGGAACCATGCCTTGGTTTGGTCGATTGTATCACTGGTATCCTCATCTGAGTTACTTGTGTGATTCACCATTGATTTGGTCTGAGAAACTTGATTTGGATCGTCTTTGATAGCACAGAGTTTCTCAGAATTTTAGAACACAGAATCACCATGTTCTAACTCTTTCAAAGTACTGCGCACTAAGATAGACTCATCAAAAATAACAAAGCATGTTACTTCCACAAGTCTGGTTGTCTTTTTGAGTAGTATGTAGCTCTTGTATGAAGGATGTCCATATCCGAGGAACACTCCTTCATCTGCTTTGGGACTTAAAGTATTCAGTTTTGATTTTCCATTGTTATGGATGTAACATAGAGAACCAAAAGCACGAAGATGAGCTATAGAAGGCTTACGACCATTGAAGACTTCGTACGGGGTTTTGTGATGGCAACTGTTGATTGCCCTCCTATTCTGAGTATAGCACGCCGTCATCAAGGCTTCTCCCCAGTAACCTTCCTTTAAGTCAGCTTCAGCGAGCATAGTCCTGACTGCCTCCTTGAGTGTTCTGTTTCTTCGTTTGGCAAGACCATTTTGCTAAGGCATCATTGGAGCTGATTTCTCATGAGCAATGTCAGCATCAGCACAGAAATCCATCAGTGGACCATTGTAAAACTCAGTCCCGTTGTCAGATCTGATTCTTTTGTCGGTGACTCCTTTGTTGTTTTGCACTTGAAGGATGGGCTCTGGAAGTTGAAGCTTCACTTCATCCTTGCTCTTCAACAGCCTTACCCAAGTATATCTCGAGTAGTAATTAACCACGACGAGAGTAAATATTTTTCCTCCAATGGTAGGCGGCTTGACTAGTCCAAATTGATCCATATGAAGTAGCTCGAGGATCCTATCTGTGCTTGTTGTGATGGTTTGATTTTTGAATGATGCTTTGGTTTGCTTTCACATCTTGCACGCTCTGTAGACACCTTCTTCCTTCTTGAAACTGACTTGTGGTAGGCCTTCCACTAGCTTGTGTTTTGCAAGATGTCTGATTGACTGGAAATTTAGATGGCGAAGTCGTTTATGCCATAGTCAATTGACTCCTTCTTAAGATGAGCTTGTTGCTACAAGGCACGAGTCAGCTTTTCGCTCTCCCAATCCACGTAGTAGAGACTTCCATTCTTTACACCTTTCAGCACAATCTCTTTGGAGTCTTTGTCATTGATCCAACATGATCCTTTGGCAAAAGTCACCTCATATCCTGATCGAATAAGCTAACTCACACTTAGCAGATTGTAGTTGAGGTTGGTGACTAAGAATACATCATTGATGATAATTCCATTGCTTTCCAAGCATCCTTTGCCGATTACTCTCCCTTTTGAGTCATCTCCAAAACTGACAAGTGATCCTCTTGACATTCTCAGTTTTGAAAGGAGATTGATGTCACTGATCATGTGAGTTGAACATCCATTATCCAAAATCCATGCTCTTTTCTTCTTTTTAAGTTGACCTTGGTGACCTTGTACCTGCATAACAGACAAGGTTAGACAAAATATAACTGTTTTTCTGCGAGTCCTGCAGGGTTAGAGTTATGGATCCAACCTATGGGAATCCATACTTGTTTCACCTTATATCTAGGTGTCACAATTTCTTCTCCCTTTCTCTTCCTCTTTAAAAAATTTAAGCAGTTTCTATGCATATCTGAAGAGAAGAGGTGAATGTGTGAAACCTGACCAGAAACTAAGTTTCTTGAAACTGAGTAACTAACTTCCTTAAAACTGAGTTTCGGTTGGGCTCTCGGAAACTTGGTTCGGAGTGTGTAGTCTTCCTAGTTTTAAAATTAGAGAATCGGTTGGATTGAGACCTCGTACAGATGTTCTTTCTATACGAATAAGTTCTCCTCTCATACGAATTATGAGTTGGGAACCTTGGATTTCTAGAATCCGGAAATGAAACTGACTTTCTATAAAGTACAGTTTTAGTTGTTGAGGTGGGTTTCATTATGCTAGGACCATTTTGCTCAACCCACTTCCTAGGCCTAAAAGGCTTTATCTCAGGTTTGTTTTACTTATGAGTCAACATTTTTCTAGTGTTGGGTGTCGTAGTCAGTTTTGAAAATGACTGTCCCCTTCTGTCCTGATTAGCCTCTAAGGGAGTCTTTATCATAGCTAACTACTCCTTTTCTAACACCTTGACTTCTAAACTGGAATTCTTCCTAAAGTGAGGGTTTGAGACATTCCTAGTTTCGGAAGTAGAAGTCTGACTGCTCAAATTATTCTCTGTAAAGCCTAAACCTACTTATCAAAAGAATGTATTTGTAAACTAGAGCTTCTAAAACTTTGATAGTACTAGAGTAAAGTGAACAGATAAGTTTTTTATCATTAGCAATTTTTAGTTTATGAGGTGCGCATTCTTCAGAAATAGATTTAAACAAATCAAGTAATGTAGAATGCTCTTCTCTAAGTGTAGCTAGATCTTCACTTACTGACTTTGATCCTTGGATCTCCTATGTCAGTTTTGAAACTTTCAGTGTCAGTGAAGCATTTTCACATGCCAAGACATTTTTAACTCATAAAACATAGCAAACTCTCTATTTAAAGTTTCAAGAGTAACATCCTCTGAATCTGAGCAATAGTATTCAGAGTTGTCTTATATGCATGCTATAGGAAAAGAAACTGAGTTCGAAATGTGTACCAGAGTAGTAGACTATGTTTCAGTTTCTTCCTCTTCTCCGAGCTTTGCCATCAACACTAGGAAGGCTTCCTCCACTGCCTCATCATCACATGTGTAGTAACCATCGTCATTGTGTGAGATGTCTGACGCCTCAGTTATGGAAAGCATGGCCTTTGCAACTGCTCTGGAGGCTTCTTCTCGAACACCCTCTTCAAGCGATCCCTTTCCTCCTTGGAAATTGGTGGGGTACTCATATTTGAGGTGATCTGGAGAGTTGCACTCAAAGCAACCTCTGGGAGGTCTCTCGCTGAACTTCAGTTCGCTGGGTTGCGAACCTTCCTTCTTGGCTTTAGCTTTCTCAAGAAGTTTTGTCAGCTTCCTCATCTACTCTTCAAGCTCTTCAATAGAGCTCTATTCCTCCTTCTTCTAGTAGGAAGGTGAGGGTGCTGACTTTGATGTGGACGTTTGTTCGGAAGAGTACTTTGGAAGCTTTGTAATCTGAGTCATCTCTGTGTACCTGAGTTTAATCACAGAAAACAGAAACCAAGTGCAGAAAAATAGAGATCTGGTCCTAAGTGACTCAACACAATCGTAGTCTGTAAGAACCTTGGCGCGTGATACCACTTGTTAGTCCCGAAATCAGAGTGCGAAATTGTGCGTCGGAAGGTTTGTTTATGCAGCGGAAGTATTAAATAACAGTTGCACTGGTTCGCAGAAACAGAGTATAGTCAGTTTTGTGTGTAGAAACCTTAAGCTTAGGTCTCTGTTTCAGTTAAGTCAGTTTCATAGTATATACACTTCAATACTTGGACAAGTTTTGAAGGTTTCAAGAGTCAGTTTGTGAAACAGAATAATAGAGCAGGTATGAAAGAATGTACTAAACAACACACAGAGTTTATAGTGGTTTGGATTTCAATATCCTACATCCAATCTTCAGACCCAAGGTTTGGATAATTCACTAAGTAAATACAAGCCTCCTTACGATTTATACACAGTCCATCGACACCTCCGTCCTCCGGTCAGCTGTGGCACTCGCCTAGGACCTCCTTGCAGACTCAGTCTTCAGTTTGAAGTGGGGACGCACCTCGCAGCCTCCTTCCTGATGGTTGGATATTTAATAATTTCTTCCCAGAATAGGTTGGATGTTTACTCTTTCTTCCCAGAACTTAGGTGGTTGGCATACGCCCGTGAGAATTAGAATCCAAACTAGGAAATTGACTGCTATGAATATATCTCTTAAAGATATATTCGCCAAGAAGAGCTTCAGCTTTACAGCTTCAGCCTCGTGCTAGGAGAAGTTAGCATGGTAAAACTTGAGTTGGAGAGTCAAGTCTCGTGTTAGGAAACACGAAAACTCAGGGAGTTTGTAGAGAGAGAGAGAGATCCTCTTTGTCGTATGAAGACTTTAGGGTTCTAAGCTCAGAGTTCTCTCAACCTTGTATGATTAGGCTTTGAGGGTTCTCCTCGTTGATGTGTGCGCTAACATTTTGAAGGTTGAGGTGCAGACCCTTTAATAGAGGATTTCCTCAAGGCATTTTGAATTTATGCCCATTAGACACATAAATCCAGACGTTAGACTCATGGAAGATATTTTCCAATCGTATCCCATGCCTTAGGTCTGCGACCATCTCTGTTGCGTCAGTGTATCATACACTAATTTTATGTTAGACTAAGTTCTCGATTTGAGGAACCCAGGTATGGATAACCTCGTGTTGACTTACACTTGGGCATATTTCAAATGCCTAGGTCTGACTGTGCTTCGATATCTTTCGAATAGCTCGATATTTAAAGGCAGAGGCTCTCGTACGGACTTACAAAAGTCAGTACGGCTTAGCCCTCATACTGACTTCCCTAGTTTAGTATGGTAAACCCTCACACTGACTGTCCACGGTCAGTATGGAAAACGCCCTCATATTGATTTCTCCGGATCAGTATGGAAAACCCTCATACTGACTTCTCCTTGTCAGTATGGTAGATCTTAAACTGAGTGCTCCATCTAAGTTTTAGGTTAAGGCTCTACTTGGTGGAAACCAAGTTTCAGGCGTGCAGATAATCAGCTCTCGAGCATTCTCCTTTGCTCGATCTTTAGCATAAGTTATATTACAACTAAATTCTATCCTATACAAGAATTACAGATTAGAACTCTAGACTCTAAAAAGCTTACTAAGATGGCTTACAATCTTGACCCACTAAAACACAAAAGTAAGGAATGATTTCTCTAACAAAAATCCTAACAATCCTAATTAGCCACTAAGGAGTCATTTGTCCATACTGACTACTCCTTTACCTAACAGCTTAACTTCTAAACTAGAATTCTTCCTAAAGTGATGGTTTGAGTTATTCCTAGTTTCAGAAGTAGATGCATGATTGCTCAAGTTATTTTCTGTAAAGCCTAGACCTGACTTATTAAAAGAATGTTTTTGTAAACTTAGAGCTTCTGAAACTTTGCTAGTGTTGGAATAAAGTGGAAAAATAAGTAGTATGTTCTTCTCTAAGTTTGGCTAGGTCTTCACTTACTGACTTTGATCCTTGGATCTCCTCCGTCAGTTTTGAAACTTTCAGTTTCAGTGAAGCATTTTCACAGGCCAAAACTTTTTTTAACTCATAAAATTTTGCAAATTCTCTATTTAAAGCTTCCAGGGTAACATCCTCTGAATCTGAGCAATAAGATTCAAAGTTGTCTTGTGTGCATGCTATAGGAATTAAAACTGAGTTAGGAATGTGTACCGGAGTAGTAGACTCTGTTTCAGTTTCTTCCTATTCTGCAAGCTTTGCCATCAGCACCCAGAAGGTTTCCTCCATGGCCTCATCGTCTGATGTGTAGTAATAATCATCATTCTCTGAGATGTCTGGCACCTCAGTTCTGGAAAGCATGGCCTTTGCAACTGCCCCGGAAGATTTCTTCTCGAACACACTCTTCAAGCGCTCCATTTCCTCCTTGGAAACCAGTGGGCACTCATTCTCTCGCTGAACTTTAGTTCACTGGGTTGTGAACCTTCTTTCTTGGCTTTGGCTCTCTCAAGAAGTCTTGTAAGCTTTCTCATCTGCTCCTCAAGCTCTTCAACGAAGCTCTCTTCCTCCTTCTTCTGGTCGGAAGGTGTTAGTGCTGACTTTGAGGTAGACATATGTCCGGAAGATCTGTCAGCTTGGTAAGGCATTTGAGGCCTTTTCTTGAACTCTCTTTTTGAGAAAAAAAACAGCATCTCCTTCTGGATGTGTGCTGACACTTCTCACTGCTTCATTCATGTTCACCATTTGTATGTCCCATTCACAGGCTTGGAGTTGGGCAAACACGTCCTTGGTCATCATCTTGGAGAGATCCCTCTCCTTCAAGCTGGTGGCTTTGACGAACCTGTCCTCCTTGGGCATTTTGGAGAGAATCTTTGCATTCATATCTGCAATCTCATAAGTTCTCCCCAAGATTTTTAGCTCATGGATAATAGCATTGAATCTAGCTTCCATTGATTTAACATTTTCACCAGGAAGCATTTGAAAAGATTCATACTTATATACACAGTTTTGAAGCTTGTTCCGCTTCATCTGAGTTCTTTCTTGGCGGAGAGAGCCAAGAAATTCCCACATCTTTTTTGCGTTGCTGTGCTCGAGAGCTTCAACAACCAGTGGCTCTGGTGGGATTGAAGGATGAGCTCCATGGCCACTGAATCCAGCTAAAAACGAACTTTGTCGTCATTCGTCCACTCTGTATAAGGCTTCTCCACTATCTCCTGATCCTCTGCTCCTCCGAGCTGAGTATTCACTTTGGTGATCTTCAGTGGTCCGGTAGTTAGAACCCCAACCATCTCTAGGTGGACATTCTTCAGTACTATCAACGAACGCTTCTTCCATATCTCAAAGTTTTATGATAAGTACTTTAGAAGCTTTGTAATCTATGTCATCTCTGAGTACCTAAGCTTGAAAACACACAAACAGAAACCAAGTGCAGAAAACAGAGATCTGGTCCTAAGTGACTCAGCACAACCTTCGTGTGTAAGAAACTTGGCGCGTAATACCACTTGTTGGTCCCGAAATCAGAGTGCTAAACTGTGCAGCAGAAGCTTTGAATGTGAAGCGGAAGTAATAAAAGATAGTTGCACTGGTTCGGATAAACAGAGTATAGTCAGTTTAGTGTGTAGAAAACTTAAGCTCAGGCCCGTTCTGGTTAAGCCAGTTTCACAGCATTAGTCAGTTTGTGAAACATAAAAACAGAGCAGGAATATGAGTAAAGCAGTAAACAACACACAAGATTTATACTGGTTTGGATTTCAATATCCTACATCCACTCTTCAGACCCAAGGTTTGGATAATTCACTAAGTAAATACAAGCCTCCTTACGATCTATATGTAGGGTTTGAGTCTACGATGGACAACACGAGTTGCCATTAATTAATTTCTTGCCAAGGATCGTTCTTAGGATACCAGGAAAAAATTTCAATTAAATAAACCATGCGATCCTATGCATGCTCCTACAAAATTAATTGCAGAGGATAGATTAGAGAATACCTGATTTCACCGTTTGATCTACAGATCTAGATCGGAGCCAACAACGATGAAATAGCCTTAGATCTGAGATAGAACGCCGGCGATAAACAGTTGTTCCTACAGATCTGATCTTCTGATCTGTTCCCTTGCTCCTTGGAAATCTGGTGAGGATTATCTACCAAGTTGAATCCGAGATCTGGAGGAAACGATCAATTTCCTCCCACTGGATAGCCATCGTCGTTCTCTCCCCTTTTACTGATTATACTGAAAAGTCTTACTTGATCTGATGGAGAGAAGGCCTATATATAGTGTTAGGGTTTTGAGAAACCCTAACCCTAATGGGCTGTGAGCAATTCATGGGCCAGACCAGGGACCAGATGCAAATAATAAAGTGGGCCCTCTTTATTAATTAATCCTTCCTTGTTCAACCCAGAACATAATTAATTAATAAAACATTGTTTTAACCTTCACCACGGTAACAATGCTGACTCGCCCCTTTATTACCACGTTATTAGGAACGGGTTGCACCAAACTAACATGATCCACATATTTAAGGTTTTAGACATTCATTAATTAATTTGGTTTATGACAATCAGCCACAATTAATTAATCTCTTATTTCCTGAGTAATACCACTCACTCCTTTTCACTTATGCCTGAATTAAATAATTCAACCTGCAGGGTTTACCATAATGAACCTTGTGAGCTCCTCAGGGAATGTCACCATCCTGAAACGGATATGCTTACCTAAACGTCCAGACTAAGCAGGCCACACATAAATTTCCAACACCCAAAATACGTGTATAAGAGTAGATGTAAGACTCGCCACCATGGTAAATCAAAGTGCGGTCAATCTGTGTGTGCCCCTTATCCTTCAGTTAGTTTTAAGATCATAGGAAGTATGTTAGGGATCCGGCTCATTCATATGCCAATGAGAATGGCACATCCCACTGTTGATCCCATCAATACATAACTATGTACCGACACATCAAGTAGCTAGGATAAGCCCACTTATGAACCTATGTGCCGCAGCTTAGACCGACATCCTATCTAGGGACTGTCTCAGCCGTGATACTGTTTATATCTCGCTAGGTCAAACGACTCATATGATCCTCTGTGATCTCCTACACACCATATGATCATCCCTATAGGCGAGATAATAGGATATTATGGTTCATTATATGTTTGTTTAATCAGATAGCGAGCATTGTTGCAGCAACATATATGAAGACCAGTGTACAAAACACTTAATCATATATGCTTTCAGTATATAATCCCAACAATCTCCCACTTATACTTAAATCATAATACCATTGCTTTACCAAAGTATTAAGTGTGTCTATACTTTCAATCACTCCCACTGCATTCACGTCACCTCTTGTCACGATTTCTCGTATGATGTGATATCACACATCCTATGTGTTTCACCACCTTGTGAGTCTTGGGTTCCCTTGAGTTTGTCATTGCACCAACACAATCACAATTCCTTGTGATTTGATTAGGCAAACTCAGAACACACACCCCTAGAGGATGGCATCGGAGCTATACTGCTTCTTGCGAAGCTAATGAAGCTGACAAAAACTCAGCCTTCATACCGGAATCCGCAACACACTTCTGTGTTAGATTCCTATAGCTCCTCCTCCAAGGCCAACACATAGTTAGAGGTCAACTTCCTTTCAATATGATCCTCCTGGATATCTGATGCCATTCAACTCACATAGCACACTTGTAAACCGATGTGCCTATCCAGAGTTGAACTGATGTCTGTCTAACATGCTTATAGAATTACAGATATCTGAACTCGTTCATCTGCAATATATAGAAAGACAACAATCTTTCTTGCTATGAACGACTCATCACAGAATCAATTTAAGCGACTTGAGATACTTGAACATCCTTTTCTTGTGACAACACAAGACTGTAATTCAAAAGGTGTTCCAAAATCTCATAAGTCCTACTT
This sequence comes from Plectranthus barbatus, assembly GCA_026898455.1. Lineage (NCBI taxonomy): Eukaryota > Viridiplantae > Streptophyta > Magnoliopsida > Lamiales > Lamiaceae > Plectranthus > Plectranthus barbatus. The sequence goes on from JAPKLW010002571.1 coordinate 68,605, forward strand.
CTGAAACTGTACGGATAACCATCCTTTATGCCTGATAATATCCCCACACCGTTTCCGAATGTGAAAATAATATCTGCATAATGTGCAAGGAAAACCACGCTTCCGCTGACACATAACTAATACATGAAACTCTCATTCTCGATAGACAATATCGAAATGTCTGTTTCATGACTTTGAAGCTCCTTTAAGTTCATACTTGAACTACCTTGGCTTCGAGACATGATGCTGCACATAACTTATCTGATTGTCGCATACAGATGTCGTCATCTTTTATCAAGGTACCCGTTTATAAAATACGGATGAAGTTATCTATCTTCCAGATATTTAGATTCATATGTGTTGTTATGGTTAAAAGAATTCGAATGGGTTTAATAGTTGCAACCAGTGAGAAAGTCTTGTTGTGAAACATACTTTACTCACTAACCTAGACCTTCGAAAACATACTAGGTTAACATTCGAGCATTTCTTTCCTTATATATCAATCAGTTACTTATAGCTGGTAAGCTATTTGGCAATCACTGATCCCGATACACGACCATAACATTTACTGATTCATTTCTGAATCCATGACTTGATGTCATTAAGCCGCATCATTTGTCTTAACAGCTTGTTGCGCTTTAAGGGATGAGTACGATGTTGTTCGTTAAGTTGGGAACAAGTCCAGAGACTGTTTCCACGAACCAGTACCATTAAGCCTGTTAAGGCAACCTCCCACTGCAACGATGCTCCTTTTACATTGTCAGTTAATGGTGCATAAATCTGTGGTTTACCACCTTACACAGGTGACAGTGCAATTGGTACCATACCTTCCAAGGTATGCTCAATGTGCCACGGGGTATTTCCTGATGGATTTGAATTGTCTTCTCTAAAACGTTAGAGAACAATCTCACATTTGGATTCATGGTTTCATCCTATACAACTTGCTTGTATCTAGGATACACAAAGCAACCATCTTTTTCATTTGCCTGGAATAGCCCACAAAGCAGTACTAGCTTAAACCTTTCTTCCAACAAATCAGTTTCCTATATCAGTTTAATAGCTGAAATACCCATCATTGCCCTTTTGACAGAGTCAAGGTCTGCTAGGGTATTTGGAACTGATTTAGAAGACACTAGATTAAGCAAACATACAACTGCTTTTGGCGCTCTTCCCAAAAACGAAAATTTGGCAAAGCTGGCATAACTTTTAAACTTTTAAAGAATCTTAATTCGTTTTACCTACACTATCCCAATCGAGGAATAATAGGTGTAGTTAACTGGGATGCAATCCCTTTGATCTGCTAGATACTGTAAAACCCATCACTTAAGATATACCATTATGAATGTACCATAATGTTTTTACGATCTTGTTTAACTTATTCTCTACCTTAGTCTTGAACGCTCTTGATTAAAGCAAGAGACTAAGACTTGTAGTAAACTAGATAAACATATCCAAATCTTAAATAATTACAGTATCAATGCCCGTTAAGGCAACTGCGGAAGTAGACTCAAACCAGTAAACCAGAGCAAACACGAAATAATATATAGAGATATAATTCGCCTATTAAAAGGACTAGTTACCATCTTATACCTCTAAGTAGTTGTCATAAGTACCATTCTTAGGAATACCTGGATTGGATCCATAATTCCATGAATTACTTAAAACTACTTAGACTGATGTAACCTATCTCTTTAGCTATTCTTTAAATTATACCTTAGAACACTGATAGTTTATGTAATCCAGTAATGAAGAGATAAACATCCATAATAGAAAACACTGTTATTCATTATGATAGAAAAACTCTATCGAATAACTGATAATCCAATGGATGAAAAAATATGTTTATCAAAACTAAAGCAACATCTCTTCAGAAACTTGAATTAAAACAGAGTTTTTAACATAAATTCAAAGTAAAATCTCCATCAGCTGAAGTAGCAACTTCCAGCATCAATCTTGGAGATGGTAATCCCGCCATCTTCAAGCATTAAGCTTGATTCCCTGCAAAGTGTAGCAAACACGATTAGTGACCTCAGTTACCACTACCCACTAAGGAGTAGAAAACCAATACTAAACATGTTTCAACAAGCAGTGCAAAAGATGACGTACCTTGTCCCTTAGTTACCAAGCTTGGACAATTTACTTTCCAGTGACCCTTCTTGCCACACTTGAAACATTTGTCTTTCTTGTTATCTTTCTTTCCTTTGTTCTCTCCTTTACCATTCTTCTTCTTCATGTCATAATGACGTGATTTAGAAGAACTTTTAGCAAGAGATCTGGAATGAACTGATAAGGCAAGACTGCTCCCACTGCTTCCTTCATTCCTCTTTTCTTTGACATCACTCTTTCTACTCGGAAGCAAATCAGAGTGACTCACAGAAAAGACTGAAGAAGCTTCTGTTGATACAAGATCCTTGAGCAGACTGTGAACAGTACACTCACTCTTGTTTTTCTCAACATAAATTCTGAAGTTATCAAATGACTTCGGTAACGTGTTGAGTATCAAGTCAACTTTGACATCATTGTCAATTTGACCACCCATTAATGTGTACTCATCTATGAGTTGGATGAGCGATTCCACATGTTCACGTACCGAACAGTTCTGACCCATTTTCTGTCTTACAATATGCTTGATAAGACTGGATCTAGCATGTCCATCGAGTCCGCCATATGCCACGTCAAGACGTCGCATAATGTCACACGCAAACCATACATCACTATAACAAGGACGCAGTGCATCTGACATACCAGCCAAGATATACTGTCTGGCCATGCCATTCGACCACATCCACATGTGATACTGTGCACGCTCCTCATTGGAAGATGTATCAGTCGGCGAACTCGGACAGGGAGTTTGCAGAACAAACAAATGTCCAAATGAATCCAAGAGCTTGACAATGTCACTTTTCCATCCAGGAAAATTCGGACCAGTCAAGGAATTGTGTACGATTGAATTAATGAGCGATGCAATAATAGACATATCTGAAAACAAATAAGCGAATTAAAGTAAGCACATACTACGAACAATTGAAACAAATATGCATAGAACCTTTAGATAAAACAATGCAATTTGCTTCCTCCAATTGCCCAAGCTAATTCATCGCAAGCAACCCGAGTAGACCGTTTACGATGAACGCTCAACCAGACCAAAATAGGTCCTTTAATTCTTAACATGCCAGGTATCTTAAGCAAAAGAAATTAATATTAGATATCTTAAGACCATGTTCACCTATCCGGAACAGGGACATCTCAAAAGAGTTATACTCCAGGCAACATCTAAGCCAAAGTAACCACAAGCCTAACTCCGGACATTAAAAGGTGATTCGACATACGTACTAGACCCATGTGTCCTGTCCTTAACATCCTTTGTTATCCCACTTAGATTAATCTTCGAGATGAGTGAAAGTTGTCTCAATGCAAGCTACCCGAGTAGACCGTTTTCTTAGAGGCTCCCACTTCTCATCTTAAAATAAGTGTTTTATTTGGAAACCTCATCGCATTGGAACTGGTGAGGGACCCCTAACGTAAGCTACCCGAGTAGACCGTTTACGCTTCGAGATGCCCCACCTCCAATGAGAAGTCGTATTTGTGGAGGTCTAATGATCTTGGTTAGAAAAGAACCAAAATCCAGCTTAGTATTTTTAATTCTAAAGGTTTCATGCGCACACATTATTTTATGTACCATAAATTATGTCACACCCAAAATTCCATCATAAATGAATATGATCCCGGAATTTATAGACATAATTTAAAACATAAAATAAATCACATAAGACATGCTCAAAAATTAAATTGCAACATGCTTATAACAGTAAATAATTAAAGCAAATAATTATGCTTCCTATTATTTACTAGTGCGCACATAATAAATCACATCAGTACGAGAAATAATTAAATAAACAAATAAAATTTCTCGTGGCCCCTCAGATGCGATTACAATTGAAATAAATTAAATCTAACTATTACAAGATTTAATTCCAATACAGATCTTCAAACTAGGCCTCCGTTAGACTTGAAATCTGATTAGAATTGCATTAACAGCAATTGGGCTTCAAATTAGGGTTTCAGGCCCAAACAGCAGCCAAACCCTAATTTCCAGAATGCGGGCTGCCTCTGGGCTGAGAAGCCCAATTTCAGGCCCAGGCTTGGAAACCCTAGGTTTTGCAAACCCTAGTTTCACAAACCCTAGCCGCCACCTACACAGCACCGCCGGCCGCCGCCTTTCCGGCCGCAGCCAGCGGCCCGGACACCATCGCCAGCCGTCGCAGCGCACCCCAGCCACGCTCGCCGGTCGCCAGCCACAGCCCAGCCACGTCGCCGGTCGTAGGAGTCGCGCGAGGCAGCAGCAGCCTTAGCCAAGGACTGCGCTACAGCAACCACCGCCGCGCGCAGGTGGCTCGCGCGCGGCCAGCCCTGGCAGCTCCCTCGCCCTTCGCCGGCGCTCGCAGAGAGCTCGCACGCGGCCTCCATCTCCGACAACAGCCACCATCATCGTCGTCTTGTGACAAAGATGCGACAGGGAGAGAGAAGGACGGGTGCGGCCCAGCCGCAAAGAAGATTCCCCGCCGCCGCCACCCGTTTGCGCCGCCTCGGCCGGATCTCTGCGCACCTGCTGCTGGTTCGCCGGAACCTGGGAGCTCGCCGGAATCACGCACAGCAGACAAGAAAATTGGGCGCGGCCCAGCCACAGGCGTTCTGCCTGCCGCCGCCCGACGCCATCGCCGGCGATAACTAAGGGTGAAGAAGTGGCTGAACCCTAATCAATGTCGCCTCCTTCGTTCTTCGTTCTTCATTTCCCGTTCCACCGGATCTCAGATTTTTACAGATTTAAAAAAAATAGAAAATACAAAATAGATCTAAATTTATTACATAATTTTCCCTATTAAATCTAACCACGGATTTTCTCGTGGTGAAAACCAGATCCAAAAACGAGAAGGCCACGAGAACAAAAACATCCACGACAATTTAAATCCATCCATGAACATACATATTTATTTAATCTCAATCTATTCAAGATAGAGCCTAAGAACATGAACCTGGCTCTGATACCAATTGTAGGGTTTGAGTCTACGATGGACAACACGAGTTGCCATTAATTAATTTCTTGCCAAGGATCGTTATTAGGATACAGGGAACAAATTTCAATTAAATAAACCATGTGATCCTATGCATGCTCCTACAAAATTAATTGCAGAGGATGGACTAGAGAATACCTGATTTCACCGTTTGATCTACAGATCTAGATCGGAGCCAACAACGATGAAATGCCTTAGATCTGAGATAGAACGCCGGTGATGAACAGTTGTTCCTACAGATCTGATCTTCTGATCTGTTCCCTTGCTCCTTGGAAATCTGGTGAGGATTATCTACCAAGTTGAATCCGAGATCTAGAGGAAACGATCAATTTCCTCCCACTGGATAGCCGCCGCCGTTCTCTCCCCTTTTACTGATTATACTGAAAAGTCTTACTTGATCTGATGGAGAGAAGGCCTATATATAGTGTTAGGGTTTTGAGAAACCCTAACCCTAATGGGCTGTGAGCAATTCATGGGCCAGACCAGGGACCAGATGCAAATAATAAAGTGGGCCCTCTTTATTAATTAATCCTTCCTTGTTCAACCCAGAACATAATTAATTAATAAAACATTGTTTTAACCTTCACCACGGTAACAATGCTGTCTCGCCCCTTTATTACCACGTTATTAGGAAAGGGTTGCACCAAACTAACATGATCCACATATTTAAGGTTTTAGACATTCATTAATTAATTTGGTTTATGACAATCAGCCACAATTAATTAATCTCTTATTTCCTGAGTAATACCACTCACTCCTTTTCACTTATGTCTGAATTAAATAATTCAACGTGCAGGGTTTAGCATAATGAACCTTGTGAGCTCCTCAGGGAATATCACCATCCTGAAACGGATATGCTTACCTAAACGTCCAGACTAAGCAGGCCACACACAAATTGCCAACACCCAAAATACGGGTTTAAGAGTACATGTAAGACTCGCCACCATGGTAAATCAAAGTGCGGTCAATCTGTGTGTGCCCCTTATCCTTCAGTTAGGTTTAAGATCATAGGAAGTATGTTAGAGATCCGGCTCATTCATATGTCAATGAGAATGGCACATCCCACTGTTGATCCCATCAATACATAACTATGTACCGACACATCAAGTAGCTAGGATAAGCCCACTTATGAACCGATGTGCCGCAGCTTAGACCGACAGCCTATCCAGGGACTGTCTCAGCCGTGATACTGTTTATATCTCGCTAGGTCAAACGACTCATATGATCCTCTGTGATCTCCTACACACCATATGATCATCCCTGTAGGCGAGATAATAGGATATTATGGTTCATTGTATGTTTGTTTTGATCAGATAGCGAGCATTGTTGCAGCAACATATATGAAGACCAGTGTACAAAACACTTAATCATATATGCTTTCAGTATATAATCCCAACACTATACACAGCCCGTTGGCGCCTCCGTCCTTTGGTCATTTGTGTCACTTGCCTAGGAACTCCTTGTGGACTTAGTCTTCAGGTTGAAGTGAAGACGACACCGCGCAACCTTCTTCCTAGAGGTTGGATGTTTACTACTCTTCCCAGAACTCAGGTGGTTGGCATACGCCTGTGACAATCAGTATCCCAGACTAGGAAACTGACTGCTATGAATATATCTCAGAAAGATATATTCACCAAAGAAGAGCTTCAGCTTTACAGCTTCAGCCTCGTGCTAGGAGAAGATAGCACGGAGTAAAACTTGAGTCAAAGACTCAAGTCTCGTGTAAAGAAACACGGAAACTCAGAGATTTTTAGCATAGAGATGGCTTAGCAGAATGCCCTTTGTCGTGTGAAGACTCTTTCGAGTTCGTTCAGACTTTGTAACCGTTTAAGATTGAAGGGCGAACCTTTTTAAAGAGGATTTCCTCTTGGCATTTTGAATTTCTGCCCGTTTGACACATAAATCCAAACGTTAGACTCATGGAAGATATTATCCAATCGTAGCTCATGCTTTAGAGATGCTTTCTGCTCTGCTCTGCTGCGTCAGTGTACCGTACACTAACATTATGTCAGACTAAGTTCTCAGTTTGAAGGATCCAGGTTTGGATAACCTCGTACTGACTTACACTTGGGCATATATAAATGCCTAAGTCTGATTGAGCTTTGATATCTTCGAATATCTCAAGCTTTAAAGGTAGAGGCTCTTATACTGACTTTCCAAGGTCAGTACAGCTTAGCCCTCATACTGACTTCCCAAGGTCAGTATGGTAGACCCTCATACTGATTTCTCCTAATCAGTATGGAAAACCCTCATACTGACTTCTCCTAGTCAGTACGGGGAAGCCCTCATACTGACTTCTCCTGGTCAGTATGGAGAACCTTATACTGAGTGCTCCAACTCAGTTCCGGTTAAGGCTATACTTGGTGAAAACCAAGTTTTAGGCGTGCATGTAGTCAGTTCTCGAGCATTCTCCTTTGCTCGATCTTCAGCCTAAGTTCTATTACAATTCGATCGATCATATACAAGGATTACAGTTTAGAACTCTAGACTCTTAAAAACTGACTAAGATTGCTTATAATCTTTGACCAACCAAAATAAAAAAGTAAGGAAGGATCTCTCTAACAAAAATCCTAATAGTGATAACTAACAATATAATCTCAGGTGAATTTAAAATAATGAAGTGTTGGACATGGATGTTTGAAGTAGCTTTTGTCAAACCAATACTAAGATCCTCCTATATGTTGCAGAAAAATAATCTCTATGGATATTTTATAACATTGGACTTTGTTTCTTTAAAGAATTAAGTATAGTTCAAATTTTCTTCAACTCCCTTCAAGTTAGTGGCGTATCTAGAAATTTAAAAGGGTAAATAGGAAAAAATACCCTAAATTATTGACGTTTTCGAAAAAATACCCCAATTTATTTACATAAGTTAATAATACTCTAATCTTTACTTTTATTTATGAATTATACCCTGATATATTGATATTTTGGGAAAATACCTCAATGTATTATTATTAGTTAAAAATATCTCAATCTTTAATTTCGTTTACGAATTATACCAAAACGAGAAATATTATTGGCTCCCACAAAGATGACAGTCAAAGTAACTTTCTTCGTTCGTGTTAAATTTAAGGTATTAAGCAATCAATGTTTGCTATATATTCTAAAAAGTATTTGAATTTTATGTTCTACCATTTTTTTTTGTTTCTTTCGGTTGGTATAAAATCCAATCCAAATAAAGGCGCATACATTTCGATACAAGATCACACGTCATAACACGCATTGAGAAAAAAAAATAAGGAATTCAAGCAATCGAAAGAAACAAAAAAGAAAAAGAACATTACATGAAGTTTTAAATATTTTTCTGAAGATAAATGCATTTGAATATATATAGCAAATATTGATTGTTTAGTACATTAAATTTAACACGATGATAATAATTTAGATTGTCATCTTTGTGTGAGTCAATAATATTTCTCGTTTTGGTATAATTCATAAACAAAATTAAAGATTGAGATATTTTTAACTAATAATAATACATTTGGGTATTTTCCCAAAATATCAATAGATCAGATTATAAAATAAAAGTAAAGATTAAGACATTTTTAACTTATTGAAATAGATTGGGGTATTTTTCCAAAAACGTTAATAGTTTGGGATATTTTCCCCTATTTACCCAATTTAAAATTGGGGGTATAATATATAACTATAATAAATTGCAGGTACATTATATAAAAACATATAGTAAAAATATATATAAATAATAGTAAAGATATATAAATTTATATAAAAAAAAAACATTATTTTGAGGGTACAAGTGTAACCCATATTCAGAGAGAAGCAACATCAACTTTCTTTCAAAAATACTTGGCGAATATTGTTCACAATCTTTATTTTCTTTTATTATTTAATTATTCATATATATATATATTTTTTGAACTCAATTATACAACACGCTATATAACTTTAATTCTGCATAAAACTCGTTGTAATTATATCGTAATTTTCGGGACTAGCTTTCCTCTCTAAGTAGTGGAGACTATTAATTTAATATAACCAATGTTTCTCAGCTGAAAATGAAAATAAAGATAATAAAGTGAATTGGGTTTTTGTTCGGTGTTAGAGGAACTAGTATTCTGCCCGCGCGTTGCGCGGTATATATATATTATTTATATTGTATTATCATTATATTACAAAAAAAATATAATATAAGTATTAT